>JBBBDQ010000507.1:3472500-3522500 GCA_037127315.1 Ascarosepion bandense | reverse complement strand
ATTTTTTGATGACAGGGAAGCAATAAACCGAAATATGATTCCAAAGGCAAGAAATTTGTGGCAAAATACCACAAGAGTTCTACTTACGGTCGCATTTAGCTAGTTCAAAATTAAACCGATGGGACCTAGTTGCCCATCTAGTCGTGCGATTAAAGTCATACGGTCAATGTACAGAGAAGTAAATCTTCTAAGAACAATCGTCATGAAAATATTCATAGCAAAGACAGAGGCAAGCAATGTCGCGGCGGGGAAAAAGTGACCGAGTTGGAGTTGCCAGGTATACGTACACTTTTTTTTTCAGAATAAGGGTTAAAGTTAGCTTCGTGCATGAAATTTGTACTTCTGAGCGAGAACGATTCATTTTCGGCGCTACAGAATCACTGCCTAAGAACGGTACACGAAAGGAATGCAATGAGAAACTGACGATATTAGGTGAGATGCATGTTTTTGTTTATCGGCATATCAAACCATGCGTGTGATATAATGTCATCATCAAATTTGAAAATTTCAACTATATAATTCATTCAAAAGAATAACCCTATTTCTTGGTGAATTTATAACTACGCAACTGCAACTGTTTTCTCAAACTATCTTACAAAATAAATAGAGAAGTAGAAAAGTGTTTCGATTTTCAAAAAATGACTTAACCAGAGCAAATGGTTTTTATTTTTTTACTGTTTGACAATATATTCCGTGGTTTCAATTTTACAATAAAATATATCGCTGGTCATTTTGCTACGGAAAGGCATTGCTGGTCATTTTGCTATGAAAATGTATCATGGTCATTTTGCTTAGTCAAATTCATTCGGATGTGTGTGTGTGTGTATGTGTCTGGAAGGAAATAATTATCAACACGTATAAAATCTTACTTTAAGTTAAAAAATGTAATTCATGTTAACATGAAAGAGCCTATTACACGTCGTGGATACTAAAACGAAGCAGGTACATAAATCAAAATACCTGACAGGTGTTCTAACAGAAAACGGAAAGTACGGCACTGAGATCCGAAGGCATATTTGAATGGCCAAAGATGCATTCCAGAAGTCATGCAGAATCTTGAAAAACAGGAAGATTTCGTTACAAAGAAAACGTTACTGAAATATGACGTGAATCTGTCGTTTTATATAGCAGCAAATGCTGGATAAAATATAAATATGGTTCTACAGAGGAATGTTTATGATACCTTGGTTCAAACAAAGTTTCTGGAACGCATAATGAGGAAGTGGGGCATAGAGAATCTTATATATATATATATATAGGGCTAATAGAGGGAAAGAAAAACAGAGAAAGACAATACAATATACATTAAGAGCTATATATAACAGGAAAATGTAGAGGGCCATGATTAGCTTATTTTTTGTCAGATAGTGACAGGGTTACCAGTAGATGAAAGGAACGATTTTATTCTATTGCATGATAATGTTAGACCGCATTGAGCAAGAATAACTAACTCACCAGATTTATCGGCTTGTTTCCTTAGCTTGTTAAACATTTGAAGGTTACTTAATGTTGTGGGTCTTCGTCGCCAATTTGTTGTGGAGTTGTGGCGAAACTTTGCCGCCAAGTTGTAGTGACCGGTTTGAAGCGAAAAACACTTTGGTTCGTGTGACGTCGGGCGAACGAAGGAAAGAGAGAAGAAAGCAAGACGGAAGTGTGTTTGTTGAAACTGTACTTCAATTAATTTCAGGCATCGCAAACAACTGGCGACCTAAATTAACTACAAGCCTTTGCCGTTTTATCTTTCGATTAGCGAGCTTATCTAACGTCCTTTAATCCGGTTCTCTTTGGCGTGCACATATTAAGCGGAGCAAGATCTACTTCTTGTTTATTAGCCGATGGTAGCTAGTTACATCCTGCGAGGCGCAAATATTTATCGGGTGTCTCTAAGTCTTCCTTCGAGCTCAAACCTACTGATGAAATAATATTCAAACTATCAGTTAATACCTGATATAAATCACCTATTGCGTAAATCCTAATTCTGCTGTAACATATTTCATCTTGTTACGCTGAAGTGGTATTTAATTGTTTATTAGTTTTTTTAAAATTACTTTCAGATAGTTTGTTCAAATTTAATATTGACGCGTTGCAATGATGAACATATTCAGCAAGTTATATTATTGTTTTATATTAAGATTATACCGAAAAATTACTTGCAGCATTGTCATTAACATACTTTAATTAAATCACAGCGAATAATTTTGGGAAATTCTGGTTTCCAGGTTATAAATTCAATTGATTAAATTTTTTACTGCTAATATTATGAATTTTCATTTACGCGTTTTAAGTTATTCCATTTTAAGTTACAGTTATTTAATTTCAAGAATTGGTTATAAAATATTTGCAGAAATTATTTTACGTTAATCAAGTTGCATATCGGTACGGATAAATGTTTGAAGATTTACCATCTCAGATACTTCAAGGGCCTGACACATGGAGAACGTATTTATTCATTTCCATCGAGTTCCATATGCAGTGATAGAGTTCAAACGAAATGCTGGAATTAAAATGTTGATATAAAAAGAAAAAGAGACCTACCCCAATTTCCAAATTTTATGCATTACAATTTTTTTTTTCTTTTAGTTTAGAAAATAGTCATTGATAGCGCAGTAAATCTTTTCTTGGAGCTGAGATAGTTACGCCTTTCCCCAGATAATTAGACGTTACATATCGAGTCCAGATTTGTATGATTATATTCAATGCAAAAAGCTGATTACCTTTACTTTTATTTTCATTACTTTTAATTAGAGAAGCAATGGAAAACAGCGAAAAAGGTGCCTAGAAAAATTAAGAATTATGAGACAAATTAAAGGCAAGAGAAGCAGTAGAAAGCAGTAAGTAACCCAGGAAAGAATGCCTGGAAAATCTAACATCTACAAGACAGATTAAACAAAAAGAGAAGCAAAGAAAAATGTTGAGTAACCGAGGAAAGTGAGTTTGAAATATCTAACATCCACGTGATAAATTGAAGACAAAAAAAGCAACGGAAAATAATAAGTACACTGAAAAAATATTGTGATATCAAGATGGAGACAAATGTAAATGTAAATAATCTCATTTAAATATCATAGATACATCATATTTTTTTTTTAATCATTTCACCCCGAGCAAGGCGGAAACGCCACTGATGTGCAGGGGGTTACATAAATGTAAAAAAGATTCATTAGAAAAGAGTGAGGAGTACAAACTAGTTAGAAAGGAACAATAGAAAGCAGGTGCGATGACAGATACATAGGTGGAGAGAAAGGGAAGGTTATACGGGGGTGGGGAGAGAGCTAGAGTCCAGTGGTTAGTAGATGAGTATTGACTTTGCATTTAAATTTCTGGAGGTTGTAGCCGTCAGAAAAGCTTCTTGCTTTTCTGACGGCTACAACCTCCAGAAATTTACGGAAGCGGAAGCGAGTTCCACAGGCGGGACGTGCGAGAGAAGAAGCTGAAGGAGTAGAATTGTCGTCTGTATTTGGCTAACCTGACTGTGAATGGGTGGGACCCAGTTGCCAGTCTGGTTGCACGAGTAAACACCTGTTGAGGAGGCATAAGTGACTTAAGATCGTCCGAGCCGAAGCCATGAAAGTATTTATAGAACAGACAAAGGGAGGCCACATTTAATTTTCTTTGCATATCTTATCTGGGGTGTTTATTCTGGTTTCTGTATAAACCAAAATAAGAAAATATATGCATTATTTTAAAAAATCGAATCCAATAACAAAAGCTGGATTTATGCATTTCAAAATTTAAAGTACGCAAAAGTAAGTTTAATTTAATATTCAATTTGTATTTTCAAACCATTTATAATAAGTCTGATGTCTCTCCACCGTTTTATTACATTTAGAAATCTTCCATACATCTATTCAATGTTTTCGAGTTTCAAGTATGTTTATACTAGCAGTATAGCCCGGCGTTGCTCGGGTGTAATGAAAGCTTGAAAACTAATCCATGGTCCTGGAGCTGAGACTCTTTGAACGTTGGCACGAAAGACTAGAAGGCAATAGTTGCTTCGAGTTAAAGCGAAACCGTTGACTGAAAGAAAAATGAATGGATCTAAGTCAAATTTTGATTTCCTGGTATCGATATCAAATAAGTTTTTTTCGTCGTAAACTGAATTTTGAAGGCTAAATAAGTCCTCTGAGTAAATGGTATCATGGCTGAGACTAAGAACTACAACTATATCTACTTAGAGCCAAACACGAAGCAAAAACTAAAATAAAAATGCTGAAAAAATACAGACATACAGGCAGATAAACAGACACACACACAAACATCTTGCCTTATATATATATTATCAATTTTCTGCACTATTATAAGAACTGCAAGCTTGAAATACAGTTTCTAATGTCTTTGTCTATGAGTGTATCAAATTTGATTAAATTCGGACCACTCGTTTTTTTGGATTATCGCTTTTCGATATTTATCGGGGGTACCTCGACACAAAACCTAGCTAAGAACACTCGCAGACGCTTATAGTACGACTGTTCAAATTTTCAAGAAAATTGGTTCAGCCGTTTTGGAGTCTATAGGTAACGGACACACAGAGACAAAGTTCCATTTATAAATAAGTTTAGATAGATGCTCTTTGCTTACCTATGTTCCACCGTTATTACAAACAGTTTTTAAGATCATTTTTAATTCATGCAAATATGACTAAATCCCAAATTTAGTTTTATTTACTTGACAGAGATATTCAAAACACCGTCTTATAGTGACAATTTCAGTTGAAACTTTATAAATTTTAAGGAAAAACATTTTGTTGGGTGTTTAGACATGCTACGTTACTAACTAATAATGTTAATATAGTTATTTGTTCTACTATACACAGAGGTTTTAGTCTAATCAAGATTACGAAAGTCGTATCTAGATTGTTTTCAAAATTGACAGTCAACCCAACACCATCTGAAAATTAATATCACACTATATTATAGGGGGGTGAACAAAAGTATTATATATATATATATATATATATATATATATATATACATACACACACACACACACTACCGACCATAATTATTAGACCACTCCAGTTTTTAAAAACAATTATGTATTTTATACAATTTTTAGTATTTATTGCCAAGTGGATAATTTTAAATGAAAATAGAATGAAGTTTTTGTTATTATTACCTTGCAAAATTTTACATAGCAGCCAGGAAGATTTTGCTTCGGTCAGCCAATAAAAGAGACGAGCATGGAAAAGAGCGCGCAAAAATTCGACACCAGAGCAGTTCATTTGATGCACATGTTATTGTGCAGTATTAATTGGACAGTTAATATTACCTTTTTGCGGTAGAATGAGTTCTATAGACTTGGTTGGTAATCAATCTTTTGTGCTACCTAACCTATAGCTGTAGGGAGACATGACAGATTAATACATTTCTCTAGAAGTGAATGCAACGAATTCTACTTGATTTCTTCCTCCGCTTTCGGATTTTTTGTTCCGAGCCGATATCCACTGCTCTACGACGCACATTTTCGACATACATCAATGTACATAATATAAGCAAAACAAACATATTCGTTTCCGAAACAAACTTGATATGTATCGCATCACGGAAGGCGATCATCAACACTTTTAGTGTTAGTTTTTTTTATATTGCTCATTCAATTTAACTAGGTTAAATAACAATACATCAAGTATATCACCTGCATTTTAAGACCACTGCCAGCAGTTGGGTGGATGCCTACAGAGTCTGAGTTAAATGACCAATGATTAACAGTAAACTCGAGTATTATTTACGTATTTCATTAAGATATGATTATATTTCGTATTAATAAGTTTTCTATATTACTTAACCAAACTGGAGTATTTGTCTATACTTTTGATATTTGGTATTATTTACATTGTTTAGACTGTTGTTCTTATCTTTGTGGCCATATTCACGATGATTCGGCCATTGTACGCTTCGGACATCTGCAGCTGATTGCAATTACGAAGCGTAAGCTTTATTTCGATCACTGGGGTGTATAGTTCTCGTTCTATGAGCCATGTTACTACCGGATGACTTAACTCTCTTTAACTCTACTCTTTAAGTTATTTGTTCACCATTGCTGTAACCGGGTATTGAACACACAACTCTTTGAGCAAAGTGACTGGATTTCACCAACGCTTTTATTCACTAAACCGTGTGTCGAAAATATGGCAATAAAGATGTGTATAATAATCTGAACAATGTAAAAAAAAATGGAGACGAGATCTTAGTTGGAAGATTCATGAATCGTCGTTAACAAAATTTGCTTTTTATGTATTATTTTCAGTATTTTTTTGTGATAACGTATTTAAATTATGTTGATCCGCATTATTCTTTTTCATATTCACTTGAATAAAAATTAGGAAAATAGTCTAAACGGTGCACATTAATTGTAGTAAGCAATTTTTTTGGCTGATACGTATCGTTCAAGAAATTAGATTCTCTGATATTAAATAACATCGTTAGAAAACGGATGTTAGTCACAGCAGAATTTGTCAGACGTTAAAGGAAAACGAGATCTGGAGGTCGGAATGTCCAAAAGATTAAAGTTAATTAACATCCTTTGGCACTGATTGTATTAATTATTACGATTATGCATGTTGTTGAGAAACTGCTATTAGTTATTAATACTTGCAGCATTAAAAAGGAAAATAAAATACACTTTCTTCCAATTTTAATATTATGGCGTCAAATCACGTCCTCAATTCGAAGATGTCCCGATCCAAAGAAATTATTGAGCTCGTGAAACCGTTTTCATAAAAAGATTATATCAGTAAAACTACCAAAAAATTCAAAATAATATTCATTTAATTTCCCCCGAGTTTCTCAGATATTTAATTGCAAAGAATGTCTTCACGAATAAAGCATTTTTGTACGCTTTACCATTATTGAAAAGGAAAATTTATCTGCACAAAAATAAATAAATAAATAAAATAAAATAAAATTGTAAAATCAACAGATTTGATTAGATAAAAAAGAAAAGTAAGAATTTCGGATAATATTGCTAGGAACGTAATATTGCATTTTTGAAGACTGAATGGATACCTGTTGACACGGATAGAAATTAAAATTTATTTCTCAAAACCATCATCATCGTCATTAACATCATCATCATCATCATAACCAGCAATGGAAAACGACAAATATAAAAATAATTATTTTATTTTATATTGAAATATCTGGGGGCCTGGAACAAAAGAATTCGATTGATGCTTTTCATATTTGTAGAGATTGTGTTCAGAACATCAAATTATAATGCTGTTTCTTCGTTCCTTAGTTTGAGAGCGAGTAAGTCACACTTTGACAATAACTAACAAATAATTAACTATTCCCGCTTCATGGGGGTAAAGAAGAAAAAGGCATATAAGAAACACTTTTTGGTTTCAAGAGAAGAAAGAAACAAAAGATAGAGAATATGATAACACTCTGATATGTTAAACATCTGCTTCAGTGAAAAGGAAAAAGTGAATCTTAATTATGTATTTAAGTTATTTTCATTGCTCACAGTATTTTACTAATCGTTTTTGTCATATTCACGACCATGGTTCAATAGCTGGCCACGTTAGAGGTGAACAACAAAAACAAAACTTACAGAGTTGATTTACTAAAAGGAAATAACTGAAGCTGAGATTAGGACTACTGCCCTCATCTTTGTTGCCATTTTTCCGAAGTTTCGGTCGTTGTACACTCCGGCCTTCTTCAGGTGATAGAAATGTCCAACCGAATCATTTATTACAATCACTGGGGTATATTATTCTCATTCCTTGCGTAAAGCCTCGATTGAAAGTCATGAGATTTGTACACCACTGCTGTAGCCTGGTATTGAACACACAAATCTAAGAGTCAAGTCAGGAACTAACCAACGTCTATAGGCACTGGACCATGTGTTTTTAAGTACAGGAACAACTGAAATTTTGGGACTTATAAACCTAATGTCCAGCAATATTTTTACCAGAGTTCAGATTGCAATTTTTGATGAGAATGGTTTTCACTAGTTTGTTACCATATTGAAAACGTCGTACAAATGGCAACAAAGATGAGGACAATCGTCCAAATAATGTAAATACTACCTCATCTCAGAAATATAGACACATATAAAACTGAGATATTCCAGAAAAGGCCTGGCATATGGAACGAAAACAAAAGTGATGTCTTTTAACTTAATTTAGCTGAAATTTCACATTGTTCGGGCTGTTCTCCTAATTTCTATTGCGATATTCACAACATTCGGCTTTTTTGAGGTGATATATTTTGGAATTTCGAAGTGGACCCTTTCATTATCCACTTTACTATGAACTCTGGTAAAAAACACTAGCGAAAATCATGACATCAAAAACACTAGCGAATGCTGACATCAAAAACACTAGCGAAAATCATAGACATCAAAAACACTAGCGAAAATCATAGACATCAAAAAACACTAGCGAAAATCATAGACATCAAAAACACTAGCGAAAATCATAGACATCAAAAACACTAGCGAAAATCATAGACATCAAAAACACTAGCGAAAATCATAGACATCAAAAACACTAGCGAAAATCATAGACATCAAAAACACTAGCGAAAATCATAGACATCAAAAACACTAGCGAAAATCATAGACATCAAAAACACTAGCGAAAATCATAGACATCAAAAACACTAGCGAAAATCATGAACATCAAAATCACTAGCGAAAATCATAGACATCAAAAACACTAGCGAAAATCATAGACATCAAAAACACTAGCGAAAATCATAGACATCAAAAACACTAGCGAAAATCATAGACATCAAAAACACTAGCGAAAATCATAGACATCAAAAACACTAGCGAAAATCATAGACATCAAAAAAAGTACTAGCGAGAAAATCATAGACATCAAAAACACTAGCGAAAATCATAGACATCAAAAACACTAGCGAAAATCATAGACATCAAAAACACTAGCGAAAATCATAGACATCAAAAACACTAGCGAAAATCATAGACATCAAAAACACTAGCGAAAATCATAGACATCAAAAACACTAGCGAAAATCATAGACATCAAAAACACTAGCGAAAATCATAGACATCAAAAACACTAGCGAAAATCATAGACATCAAAAACACTAGCAAAAATCATAGACATCAAAAGCACTAGCGAAAATCATAGACATCAAAAACACTAGCCAAAATGTAGACATCAAAACATACCATGAAAATCATAGACATCAAAAACTTAGCGAAAATCTATGAAACATCAAAAACACTAGCGAAAATCATAGACATCAAAAACACTAGCGAAAATCATAGACATCAAAAACACTAGCGAAAATCATAGACATCAAAAACACTAGCCCGAAAATCATAGACATCAAAAACATAGCGAAAATCATAGACATCAAAAACACTAGCGAAAATCATAGACATCAAAAACATAGCGAAAATCATAGACATCAAAAACACTAGCAGAAATCATATGACATCAAAAACACTAGCGAAAACCATTGGCATCAAAAACACTAGCGAAAACCATTGGCATCAAAAACACTAGCGAAAACCATTGGCATCAAAAACACTAGCGAAAACCATTGGCATCAAAAACACTAGCGAAAACCATTGGCATCAAAAACACTAGCGAAAACCATTGGCATCAAAAACACTAGCGAAAACCATTGGCATCAAAAACACTAGCGAAAACCATTGGCATCAAAAACACTAGCGAAAACCATTGGCATCAAAAACACTAGCGAAAACCATTGGCATCAAAAACACTTGCGAAAACCATTGACATCAGAAATTGCAATATGAACTCTGGTAAAACATGGTTACTAGACATTAGGTTTATAAGTCCCCAAAATCCAGTTGTTCTTGTCCTTAAGGATACATGGCCCAGTAGATAAAAGCGTTGGTTGAAGTAATCCAGTGACTTGACCCAAAGATTTGTGAGTTTAGAAACGAACAAAAACTTGGAGAGTTGAGTTACTTAAGGAAGATAACTAAAACTAAGAGATCCCGAAAAAGCATAACACATGGAGCATTTTTGTCTGTGGGCCTGAGGTAAACATAAAATTTATTTTTTATTATTATTATTAGAATGTCATGACATACATTTAAAGAAATAATGAATCTATTTTTAATCTGATTGATTTTGAGTCTTGTTTAACGGCATCTCAAACTTAGTTGGTTATTTAATACCAAAAAGGTGGGGTTTAACGGTATTTTTTTAATACCGTTAAACGTTCGGTTGTAGTGAACAGGTTGATTTAGACAGATTTCGATGAAAAATTTTATTTTATTTCAGAAAACTGAACATCTCTTCTAGATTTGTATTAAAATGTATTGCTGGTAGTAATTTTCTCCTTCAAAAATGTATTATGATATTTTTTTTCCAAAAATGTATATTTTTCTGTAAAAGTCTACTTTTATGTCTATATATTTCTATAAAAGCCAATTTTTGTTATTCCATAGTGTTTTGACCCGAGTTTCAGGTGAATTTTTTTTTTAATCATTTCATCCCGAGCAAGGCGGAAACGCCACTGATGTGCAGGGGGCTACATAAATGTAAAAAGATTAATTAGAAAAGAGTGAGGAGTACAAACTAGTTAGAAAGGAGCAATAGAAAGCTGAGAAAGCAGGTGTGATGACAGATACATAGGTGGAGAGAAAGGGAAGGATATACGTGGGTGGGGAGAGAGCTAGAGTCCAGTGGTTAGTAGATGAGTATTGACTTTGCATTTAAATTTCTGGAGGTTGTAGCCGTCAGGAAAGTAAGAATACGGGAGCGAGTTCCACAGGCGGGACGTGCGAGTGAAGAAGCTGCAGGAGTAGAATTGGCGTCTGCATTTGGCTAACCTGACTGTGAATGTGTGGGACCCAGTTGTCAGTCTGGTTGCACGAGTAAACACTTGTTGAGGAGGCATCAGTGACTTAAGTTCGTCCGAGCAGAAGTCATGAAAGTATTTATAGAACAGATCCCATAGCTGGGACACTAACAGGTACTAACACCCTAAGTCAGGGTGGACCTGGGAACAACAGCAATTAAGAGGTGGCTTCATGCTTTTCACAACTTCTCAATTAGAGACCTTGCGGTTGGATGCAGTTTACCGTCATATCCAGGACCAATTTTTAATCTGATATTTTTATGATTCTAAACGCTGTTATAGTAGAAACTACAAAGCGGGAGCATGTTTGATTCCTGTTTTTAAATATATGTTCTTCGATAAGATTTCTCGGTTTATTCTTTTACTTCTTCTTCTTCTATGTCCCTTGTCTTTTCAGAACGTAGGCGATCATGGCCTTCCACATCTCCTTATCCCTGGTAGCTCTTAGCACGCTTTCTCCTGTAACATCTCGCAACCCCCAATCTGGCATCCACTTGCTCAAACCCTTCAAATATGTTATCCGCTGCTTTTCTCTGTTTCGTTTTCACTCTATCTGGCCTGTTAGTATCCGGTTCTGCAAGCCCTCCTTCCTCATTGCATGTCCCAGGAACTTCAGTTGTCTCTTCATGACTCTCAATATTAATTTCCTTTCGTTTCCATTCTTTCCAATGCCTCATCATTGCTTACATGCTCGATCCATGATATTCGCAGCATCCTTCTCTAGAACCACATTTCAGCTGTTACAAGTTTTTCCTTCCTCTTTGATCATATCGGCAACATTTACTGCCATATTGAAGAACAGATATCACACAATCCAGTACTCTCGTCTTTGTTTCCAAGGAAAGTTTCCTGTGTCTTAATACTTTACTCAGCTTCTAAAACGTATCCTTCGCTATGCGAATTCGCCTTTGGATCTCTGTGTCGCTCTTTCCCTCTGTGAACTATAATAACGTCCGTAGTAGTATACAGATGGGTGTGTGTGTCTGTTGTATACCTACCTATATGCAGGAATGAGATGTTACTGTTCTCTTAAATACGTGGATACTATTAGGATATTAAAATAGAGAGTGATTATGCTTACTTTTCAGTATATATATTTCTATAAACGTCATGCAGAATGCGACTCTTCTATTTGTTGATATGCTATTATTCCCAACCTCCCTTTTAGTGATTATTCACGCTATTTAACCATTTAAGGTTATAACAATTAACATAACTGGGGGAAGTCTGGGTAAATCATAAAACAATAATGATTAGGGAGAAGTCGCCTCTCCTACTTTTAAATATAAATTCACCTAAAGAAGGCAAAAATTCCACAAAGACCCCCGAGCCTACTTAAAGCGAAAGTCAATGTAATGATTTCGAAGGAACTGGAAACACAATCCTAAAACGGAAACGAAAAATAGTAAGATATTATTGTTTAAAAAACGGGGAAGTATCGTAAAGTGGACGATAGGTGACACTTTCTACTACGTTAGAAATATAGATTTTAAGTAGACGTTAGAGCTGAGTTCCAATTCCAGTTGGGTTCGTTATATTCACTTATGCGCTAATACCCTTGAGAAAAGGTGTGAATCCAACTCTTCTCCCTCCAGCTATGAGTTAATAATAGTTTAGTACAAGTTTTACTAATTATCTGGGAAAAATCTCTTAGAACTTAAAAATATTTTTTTTTAAATAAATAGCATCATTGATTATTATTTATCAAAGGATTGATAAGCTACAGAAAAAGAATGAACCAAAAAAAAAAACTTTCGAAAAATATTGGTGGATGATGCCTCAGTACATAAGTCATGTCTTTGAACAAAGTTAATAAACCTGCATTTTCGGTAATCACATGCAAATACTCATGTAATTCTTTTTTGGGTGGATTAAAATTAATGCAAACATGTTTAAGTGTCGAACTATACATAAAATGGACTTGTACACAAGTATAGAAGATTTTATTTAAATAATTTGTGTGCAAGCGTTACTTTGACCCTATGTCAAAGATATAAAAGTCAAACAAAAAAAAAAAAACAGAGCAACAAATATATTTAATTAGAAATTAATCAAAACTATGGACTTCAGATCGATAAGTATTGCTAAGTATAAACAAATCGATATTTCTAAGAATTCATCTTTTAAAATACGACCCGTTGTAATCCAGAGTATAGATAGCAATACGCAGGACGACAGATAATTGGCCGTTCAGTAGACGTATAATCTGAAATATATATATATATATATATATATATATATATATATATATATATCAGAAAGTAACAAGAAAAAAAAAACTACATGTATTTGCACTTAAACTAAGGAAAGATTGGTGCAATTCGAAAGTAAAAAAAGTGAGTAGATATAATCTATATTGATATAATCTAAAATCTGATACCCAAGGGAAATAAGGGAATGTAGTCATCTAATCCCAGGACAGATGCATGCAATATATATATATATATATATATATGTGTGTGTGTGTGTGTGTGTGTGTGTAATCCCATCAGTAGTACAACTCAGAGGCTGATTGGAAGCTGACCGTTCTATAATTTAAATATTGATATTTATAGCCTACAGTACTGATAGTGAAGTAGTCTATTTATTATAAACCAAGCACTATTATTTTAGTAACTGCAGTTCATGGAAGATATATAGAGGCAACATTAGGAGACAATTGAAACACTGCTCAAGTTCAGGTATCATGCGAAAACAGAGCAAATATAAAATGAATATGGTAAAACTATGTGTTACTGCATTCCGCGACTAAAAGTTTCATGTGTACTTAAAGGTACATAAGTTAACTGTCGCGCGGTCCACTCTCCCTCCCTCCCCCTCCCTCTCTCTCTCTATATATATATATGGTTGTATCAAAAATACTTTTACAAACACTGGTTTGGTGCCAGGAAGACTCTTCCAATGTAAAATGTCCTAAAGGTCATCGTTGTAGCTCAACATTGCACCTTAGAGCAAGTGTACAAAATGTCCCCAACTTCCTTCAACACACGCATGACCCTGTCGTATCAATGATTTACGGACATTTTTAAATACTCCCACTCGCTGTCAAAAAGTTTAGCAGCCCATCATAACATGTTGAGGAAAAGTCTCTACATTATTGATATCTGACTGTTTTAAGTGGTCTCACAGATAAAAAAATCCAAAAGACTGAGTTGAGAGAACGTGCAGATTATGAAAACCGCTTCTCTTATACTTATCCATTTTTCATGATAGGTGCTAGTGCATCGCGAACAATGTGATTAAAATGTGCTAGAGCCCACCATGCATGAACCACATGTATTTGTGTTAGCAGAGTTACATTCTCCATCAGGTCAGGAAATAAAGTCCCTAGAGACAGGTCCCGTAATACGTTCCGAGAGAACATATAGACCTACCAGATACCTACCTACAATTCCAAGCCACAAATTAATGGTAAACTGATACTGATGTTTAACCTGTATTGTATCATAAGGGTTTCGATTTTGGTTGCGTAAATTTCGGATTTCATCTCTTTCTAATGGTGTTACATGCATAAAATATTGAATAGACGAACAAGGGGTCAACAGTTAGTGTAATAAACTAACGGCAGTTCTCCCATGAGAAGTGATCAGAGGGCGAAAAACCTTACACCCACTGCAAATGATACGGATATCCGAAATACTCTAAGTACTCTCCATGCAGTATTATAAGATGTACGATACACTGAGGTCACTTGATGTGTGATAATATCTGGGTCATCTCTGCAGCATGTAGAATGTGTTCTTTGTGGTCTGTAATACGGAAGAATTTCGATCTTCCTCGAAACGCGATGATAAGCAGTTGCCAATGTTAAATGACTTGGCAGACTTCAGTCTGGAAAGTCAGTAAAATCAGTTATTAAAAATCACCTGAAGACACCACTCATAGTAGAAACATGGATAGCGAAATAACTAGTAAACATTCAAAAGTTCTACAATATAATTGTATCGAACACCTTTTAATCCAAACATGTACCTATTAAGACCAAAAACCAAGTATTAAACAATCAATCTATATTTATATATATATATAAATCTCACATAGTTATATTTATTATAAAATTATGTCATTTGACAAAATAAGATCGATTAGTTCTTTCTTACTGATCTGTTTACGAAACTGAGCAGATACCCGAATCGAGAAAATCTGAGAAAAATGAAAGCTTGCTCGATTGCTAAGATTTTCGTAGCTGAGCGGTTCAAGCACGCTGGATCAGTACAATAACACTTTCAGTAATTATTTATGCATGTGTGTGGTGGTGGTTATCGTCGACCGAAATGTGGACGCTCAATGCAAATTCCCGCAGATGCCTTTGCATTTGTTTTCACAAAAAATAACCGTGGGAATGGTATGATTCTCAACCCTCTTCCTTTCCAAAGTTGTTGGTTAAATAGTAGGGTAGGCAACTCAGCCTATTCTTGGTTGACTAGTAGTCAAGGAGATACTCTGGATTAAAAACCGTTATAGCTAAAAAGCTTATTTGCTACAGTAACTGTAGCATATGCTGTGGCTCTGGCACTACGTCACATGGAGTGAACAAAGAAAACCACTTCACTCTCTCCCATATATATATATATATATATATATATATATATATATAGAGAGAGAGAGAGAGAGAGAGATAGATAGATAGATAGATAGATAGATGTGTGTGTGTGTGTGTTTGGACTTTCTTATGCAAGTTTCGTTAAAAACGACTGAAAAGATGTTGTGGTTAAAATATGTACATATTTAAATCCAAAAGAAAGCGGCTTAATGGTAAAATCTTAAAGGATTCCTATTATATTGTTAAAAATTAAATCTTAAAAATAATCCAGCCAGCGGGCTCAGCGTAATTTAAATTATTTATTTACAGAGCCAATATATATTTTTCTACATATAAAAATTGAAGACTTTATAGCATCGTATGATCATTTCCGTGAAATGAATTCGCTTCATCGTCCATCTTTAATATTTAAAATTCAAAAATTTGTTGAAGAGTGTGTGTGAGGAGAGAAATCGGAAGTAAGCGAGCGAAAAGAAAAAGAAAACCGTAGAGAAAAGAAATGGACAGAAGGAAGAGAAGACGAAAGAAAGAAGAAAGATTTTTGGGAGGGGAAAAGAAAATTAGGAGGGAAAAAGGCATGTTAGATTTGCGAACAGAACGAAACGCTGGGGTGAGAGATCGTTATAATTAAAAAAATAAATAAAAACGAATGACAGGCTTCGCTCGGTTTTGCCGAATTATTTTATTTGGTATATGAGTAAATGGTTCGTAAACAAGATAACTGACCGACTGACACCGAGTTAAGCGTAATACACGCTTGGGCGTAAAATTATCCGTAGTAGGTTGCCATTGCTTTCTGCGGTAGACTGATTGCCATCCAAGGCTACAGAACCCAATTTGTCTTATTAAAACTATAACTGGAGAGAAGAGACAAATTAAAACTTTTCCCAAGGGTATGTGGGAAAAGTATTAATCCGTGCGAAAGGTTCGTAAGTGAATGCAATAAATTCAACTGGAGTTCGAACTCGGCTCCCCGATTGTCGTTCCGAGTCGATATCTACTGCACCACAACGCACATCTACAGCTAGGTGTAAGATAATTTATAACGACTACCATTACTCCCCCTGTTTGGATTTGTGCTACATGAAAGTTAATATTTCAAAATAAAACTATTTTCTACAAAATCAAATGCATTTTTACTAAGAAACAAAGAAATACACAACGTCAGTTGACAAAAACAAGAAAATGAAATTATCTATCATAAAAAAATAAAACTGCTCACCTCATTGTCAACAATAATAATTTACCTGCAAGATCCAAATTATAGAGAACCAATATTATTTACGAATTTCTATGTCTTTGAAAGCAACGTTTTCACTGACTAATCTAAATTCGTGAATAATTATATTGGATATAGTGTCTGTTTCATAGGAAGACACATCTTACATCTCCTGAACAATACTATATTTGTTCTCATTTAAATACACATGGAGATATACCAAACTCTATCCGTAACATACTCGTTGATTATACAAATATAATAACATTATCCACATCGATAAAACATTCGGGAAATTTATGTCTTGAAAAGAAAAAATAAAAGAACACATGAAACATAAAAGACTTCAGCACAGCACCTTGTCAGTCGGTTCTGACAAAACTTTTTATTCTTAACTATATATATATATATCATCTAAACCTAAACTTATTTATAAATGGAACTGTGTGTGTCAGTTACCTATAGATTCTGAAACGGCTGAATCGATTTTCTTGAAAATTTAAACAGTTGTAC
Organism: Ascarosepion bandense; assembly: GCA_037127315.1. Taxonomy (NCBI): domain Eukaryota; kingdom Metazoa; phylum Mollusca; class Cephalopoda; order Sepiida; family Sepiidae; genus Ascarosepion; species Ascarosepion bandense. The sequence continues at coordinate 3,505,414 of JBBBDQ010000507.1, read as the reverse complement.
TGTAAGCGTCTGCGAGTGTTCTTAGCTAAGTTTTGTGTCGAGATACTCCCGATAAATATCGAAAATCGATAATCGAAAAAAATCGGGTTATAGAAGGAGTGGTCCGATTTTAATCAAATTTGATACACTCATAGACAAAGACATAAGAAAAATATTCAGAAGTTTCAAGGTTGCAGTTCTTACGATAGTGCAGAAAATCGATTATATATATATATATATATATATATATATATATATATATATATATATATAAAAGCAAGATGTTTGTGTGTGTGTCTGTTTATCTGCCTGCATGTTTGTATTTTTTCAGCCCTTTTATGTTAGTTTTTGCTTCGGGTTTGGCTCTAAGTAGGTATAATTGTACTTCTCAGTCTCAGCCATGATACCATTTACTCAGAGGACTTATTTAGCCTTCAAAATTCAGTTTACGACTAAAAACCTATTTGATATCGATATTAGGAAATCAAAATTTGACTTACACCCTTTCCTCTTTCTTTCAGTCTACAGTTTCGCTTTAACTGGAAACAACTATTGCTTTTAGTCTTTTGTGCCAACGTCCAAAATACCCAGCAGCGGTTTTAATAAAAGAGTTATTAAGGTTAGCACGTCTTGTCCCTTCTTTCTCGCTTTAGCTTTTAGCATCCAGTCTAATCGAGTTTATCTTTGGAACGCACATTTTCCAGGTCCAACAATTACCATATTCCCCGGATTTCTTCCCTTGAGACTTTTTCTTTCCGAAAATAAATTCCCACTGAAATGAAAAAAGAATTCAAACCTTTGAGGGCATCAAATAAAATGCACCGAGGCAGTTGCTCACTATTCCAGAAAAGAGCTGCTATGCGTCTCTTAAAAAAGTCTGACACTTCTTCATGAGGGGGCTATTTCGAAAGTGATTAATTGCAGAATCGATACATGATACAGTTTCCTTTTAACAATAACAGTCACTATATTTTTGGAACAGCACTCGTATTAACGTTTTTTACATATTGCACAAAATACACAACACTGAGAATGTCCCACGAGTAGTAACATCTTCCACACAGCCATTATAGAAAGTATCCCTCTCGCCAATGAAACTCTTTTCCGGCCTCTTGCTTTCCAGAAACTTTGATTTTCAAATATTTAACTGCAATATCTATCATTACATTCTGTCTTAATTCTTGTCCACTAACTATCTCTCCTTCAAATTATTTTTCTCATATTCTCTAAAACTTACATCTTAGTGGATCTATTGCGTTGCTTGGAGTAAAATGCGTAATATATCAATAACAGTAACCTTTAAAAACCGAAATTTGTAGTCAACGAGATTTACGAAAATCTTGTTGAGTACATGGAGCTTTTTTTTCTTCTTGATTGCCTAGCCGACTTTTCGGAAATCACTGAACGCTATTTTAACAAATATCTTACATATGCTTAGATAACGACGAGTAACGGATAATATCAAGTTTCTGTTTTTTTTGTATTCACATATTTTTCGTCTTTCCCGATAAATGTGGCCGCTTATAACACGATAGCAATAAACCGTAACAGTTGCTAAGCATCTTCCTCTCTGTTCTATCTTAGGGGCCTTAACAACAATGTTTTCAGCTGTGAATAATTCTTATGTGTAAGTAAATGTCAGGACCAACCGATACACGATTCACTGTTCGCGATTATCTTTCCACAAGTCGCCCAGTTTTATTCTTGCTTCAATGCAAATATGTTTCCATTATAGTTGAGTTAGTACGAACAATCACTGTCGTCCTCGCTTCAGCTAAATCATTATCCTTCGGTCTTTTGAAATAATTGAAAAGGTTTCAGTTTCTTTCCGCGAACGCAAGTGAATTTGTGAAGTAACTATTTGGAATGATATGCTGTTCTGCTGATTTTCAAGTTGGAAGGCGAAAGAAATTAAAAGTTATTGATTCAAACTAACCGGTTTATTTTTTACTCATGCATTTACGATATATACTCGAGTGTACAGGGTGTCCATAAAGTTCGTGTCTACTTAAAAAAATTTATAACTATTTGTATTTGCGATAGAAATAATTTCTATCATAAATGCAATAAAGTTAGCAATTTTTTTAAGTGCCCACGAACTTTATGGACAGCATGTATAATGCTACTCCTGATTTTTTTTTGCATGAATTTTGACTCCATCATAAATAGGTTATTTAGGGGTATCGAACATCCGATCACCGAAAATGCATGATTTTATAACGTCTTCAAAAATATTACCTCGGTATAATGCAAATTCTTATATTTTGCGTAAATACACTAATATCTATGTACTTCCCTGTTTATACATTGATTCGTCATAGAGATTCTTTTTCTATTGATCACACCTTCAGTTGAGTTAAAACTTATTCAAAGTCTAATGTAATATATGTCTATAGGGTGTTCTAATAACTTGAACCAATTTTAAATCCGAAATAAGCTTAAGCTTTTTTTTTTCAATTTCTTTCAAATTGAACAACTTCAGTCTTTGGAATTTCAACCATAGAAAGATTACCAACTGAAGAACGTATTATGGCCATCGAAGCTTATTACGAAAATAGACTTTCAAACTGAGGTATTTGGCTTTATCGTATGCAAAGTTCCCAAATCGCATCGTCTCTCGAAACAGTGATGTCACTTATTCACCACGATCGTGTAACTTAACGCCTTTGGTTTTCTACCTTCAGGGTCATCTCAAAAGTAAGGTCAATGCCAACGAGCCAACAATAAATTAACAGCTGAAAAATGAGATAAGGTATATTGGTGAGATCGAGAAGGAACTGCGTTGATTTTCTAAGCGTATCTTAAATGTGGCACAAAGCCGAAAATATGAGACACCCAGTGAGGATCGAACTCACTACTCACTTGTAATGATTCTAACGAGACAAGCTTATTAACCATTACACCACCTCAAGGTGCTTCCCAAGTATCTAAATATGACAACTAAGTCATATAAACTCCTATATTTATGGTGATTTTCTAAGCGCAGCTCAGATGTGGCACAATGCCAAAAGTATGGGACACTCAGTGAGGATCGAACTCACTACTCACTTGTAATGATTCTAACGAGACAAGCTTACTAACCATTACACCACCTCAAGGTGCTTCCCAAGTATCTAAATATGACCACTAAATCATATGAACTCCTATATTTATGGTGATTTTCTAAGCGCAGCTCAGATGTGGCACAATGCCAAAAGTATGGGACACTCAGTGAGGATCGAACTCACTACTCAATTGTAATGATTCTAGTGAGACGATCTTGCTAAGCATTACACCAACTTGAGGCGCCCATTGAAGCGCAAATATACAGAGACATCATCGAAAATTTTCACCATCGAGTGGAGGTGTGCCGCCGAAGCCTAGGCGGACATTTGGGCGATATAATTTTTCACACAACTGCCATGACTCAAATAACATTATCTAATAGTAATATTTATAAAGTTTCACTGTATTATTTACTGCTAACTTCGATCTATCTTAACGGAAAACGTTTTATATATACAGATTAGTTGTTTCGAAGAAACTTAACGATATTCTTTTCTCAGACGGGCTCCATATTTCAGTTTTGCTTCTCAACAAAGTTTAGCTTATTCTCATACTGGTCATGTTTATTTTTCTATATTTTATATATCTCCCCCACCCCAAAGAGCGTTACAGCCCAATTACTCTTTTGAATACGACACATCGTCTTGTTTAAATCTTATCTTAAGTCCATGTCTTCTCATTTGTTGTATCCAAAAAGCAAACAGATTAGATTTTTATTCGAAAATATTTCTAACTGTTTGCGCATGTGTGTAAAATAAAATAGATTTTATTTTGAAAATGTAATTTTCATTCGTTTTGCTTTTTCATGTCATTTTTTTGGCTCAATGATGCTAAGCAAAGCTTGAACTGGAAGGTATTGCTTATCCTCGTTGACAATAAGAGAACACACACACACACATATCTATCTATCTATCTATATATATATATTATAAATTACGTTTTAGAACATGTACATAATTTCTTCTATATATGTTGTCTTCCCTAAGAAGTGTTTAAATCCAAACACTGAAACAACCATATGATTGTAGGGAAGAGAACATATATAGAAGAAATTATGTACATGTTCTAAAACATAATTTATAATAAATATTCACTGCTCTATACATCATATATCGAGCACTGTTTTAAATTAATGTTTTGGACGGGAACAAAATTTTTTTCCTCTCCTCATTCTATACTCACTCGGATATATATATATATATATATATATATATTTGTTGCTTGCAATTTTATCTACTTAAGGGCAGAAGGAAGACAATAAAAATGGCTTATTCCTTTTTTTAACACACTTTTCCTTAGGAAACGCTTCTTAATGTGTTTTCAATTTACGGCAAGTGAACACCATTAAGGCCTAATTGGAGTTTCGCGCAAAACAAATGATGTCGTAAAGTCACGCACTTTAAGCTAAAACACAGGAAAAGTAATGATGCGTTATTTATGATAGGTAGATAAACGACATGTGCGCTGTGGTGCGGGGATCTGCGTTCGGGCTCGGAACGAGAAATCGGAGAGCCGAGTTCGACTTGCAGTTGAATTCGTCGCAAATACCATTGAGAAAAGTTGGAATCTATCACTTTTACCTCCAACTATGGATTAAATAGAAAGATAGATCGGGTTCTATAGACTTGGTTGGTCACCAATCTACCGCAGACAGAAATGGCAAACTACTACAGGAAAATCTTCTGCGCAGTCAGTTAGGTCTCACCCAAGCGTGTATCACTTATGACACACAACTCAGAGAGGCAATGGAAAAAATTTAGTGTCGGCCATCCAAGTTCAATTTCTACTTGCAGATATTACCACATTTACTCCCAGCCCGAGGTAACTCATGGTTCGAAGTTTTAATTATGACGCCGGATACGAGTACCCCGCTTTTGGGGTCTTTCCATTAAAAATTTAAAAAAAAAAGGTTTTGTTTTGTATATTTTTGTCGCGCTAAATCAATTACGAATGAGTCATGAGTTCGATTCTCATTGGATGCTACATATTTTCCGTCTTGTGCCACATTTGTTATCTTTAGTAAATAGCGACAACGATGAGTTGTCCGCGCAAATAACCGGCAGATGGTAGAACGGAGTAAGAAATTAAACAGTTTAGTATCAACTAAAACAAATATTTAATGGCAAAAAATATTAAAAATATTTTTAGTCAATTTCACCCCAAGGAAAATAGGAAAGCCACTGCAACGCAAAGGGTTACTGCACGTGGAAGATATAGAAAAAAGAAACTTTACTATACAGCAAGAACAAAAGAAGATTAATCAAGAATAGAGTAGAAATCGGCAGGAAATGCATTAAAAATTTTGGAGATTTAAGTTGTCTGAAAAGCATGGCGCCAGAAGAGAGATTCACAAGCTAAAAGAACAAGAAAAACTGTTAGCATAGAATTTACAGTTGCATTTACTCAATCCAACTCTCAGTTCGTTACATTTCGTCGTCAGTCTAATACTACAGTAAAATTTATAAAGTCTAGGTGTAATGGCGAAGAGTCCATTCGAGCAGTTTTGATGAACGTATTTATAAAAAATGTCACAGCAAGGGAAAGTAATTGGTACCGAGACGCCAGATCAGGACTAATAATATTGCTGAATCTTCTTTGGATTTTATCAAAGATCTCTAGATATACAGCGGGATCACCAGACTAATATTGTAAGCATAAACGAATGGTAAATTTGTACAAATGGAAAATAGATCCTCGAGAGACAAATTGTCTAACACGACACAGTAAACCGACTCTCTTATCAGCAGACCTAGCAAATGGCTTCAAAGTAGTCTTTCCACTTCATGTTAGCAGAAAACATTAGCCCGGTTGAGGTATCCTGTTATTCACGTGAAGATTAGCATCAGCCATACAAATGGAAGGCAGAAAATCATCTCTCAGATGAATAACAGAAATCACTTTAGTGTTGGACGAGTTATAAATGACAAGCCATTTTTTGTGACAGTTAACTGAAGGTCGTTTTTGGTATCAGCTGCTGATTTAACTTTAATTGACATAAAGTTTGCTACATTAATATTGGCCTTTGAAATTAATGTGTAATTGATCTCCGGCAGTCATGAGATTAACTTCAGAGTAACAATATTATCAAAAGCAAGTATGCATTTTTTCTAATTATACCGGGAGAAACAGTAGCCCAAACTGAACCGTGTCGCTTTGTTATAGCAAACAATGGAGAAAAAGGTTTAGTTTTGTTAGTTTTATTGAAACGACCTGTCAACTCCGATGAGTCATTTTACATCAACCAAGTGAATACATATATTGTATATACATATATACTTGTCTTTTTTTCCATAGCTGGATGGCTCAATTTGGAAGCTACGTTTCAAGAATTAAAAAATAAACCGTTCATTTTCTTGTCAGAAACACAGTAATGCGGATAATTAATATATACATTGATTGCCCACAAACTGAATGGATATAATTTAAGAATACACACGAGCCAATTTGTGAGGTGTGAATCTCACAATTGTCCATATCTAATACAACCATTTACTCTTGTCTTAGATCCGACAAAATAAACCCAGCAGTTACTCTTGAAAAGAATCTCTAATAAGTGCTAAAATGCGGTAAGAACCTTCTCCTTCCATGCTATTCTCAGGATCCTTCTGTAGAAGCACATCTATGTTACCGCAAAGATTGTTTTGCATCTATCCATCAGTTTGTTATTTTGGAGGATAACAACTGCACAACAGTTCAGTAAGATTTTCTTTTAAAATATTCTGATAAACTAAAGATCTGTTGTTCGCTCCCCTGTAATATTTGCTCACTAATTAATGATAATACGTGACTTGAATACTTTATGTCTAAGTCGACATTATATTTAAATTCACTATCTCGTTAGTCATCCCAGCAAGGTTGAGGTGCGAGCCTCACAATGCCCATTGCGCAACATACGCAACTTCAATTCTTGTTCTGTGTGGTCCAGAGAGTGAGAGACTACTAAACTTCTCTCCGTAGCGGTTGTCCATATAACTGTCGTCAATCACGCTCCACGTTTGCAAAGGCGGCTGAAGCTGTATTTGGTCGCCAGGTGTAACCCTAGTTCAGCCATGAATATAGCTTTCTTGTTTTGACCGGTGTAGCGATGTCAGCTGTTCGCTAATATCTTTTTAAGAAGTTAGCTGGCGGGTGTTACAGATATCGTTTTGACAATTATCAGCCGAGTGAAACGTACTTCACAAGAACCATGTCAAACGACTCTGATAAAGGCGGTTAACTGAGTGAAGCGTACTTGATTAATAACTTTCTTAGATGAAATCTGACATGCTCATGAACTCCGTCTCTCTATGATACACTGGTCGCTAATCGCCTATAAAACAGAGTACAACTCGCCCGTTACGCAAAAGGAATCGTTTGTAACGATTCGATCAAAGATTTATTTTTCTATGTATTAAGCCAAAAGACTTCGACTTGGAAAAGCTGCATCCTGAGAACGGATATGGTGTCTGGTTTGAGCGGTAACGCTACTGTGAATCTTTGATTACGGCGTACATTGTTATGATCTGCTAGATCATCCCACAATAGTAACATTGTATCTAAACTAAGATATGCTTTAAATATCGCCTCAATGTGCACCTTGTGTTGCTGGGGGACGAAAATAATCTACCGGTGTTGGTTAAATAAAGTATTTCACTCGATAGAAAACCCAAGGCTGGAGAGCAGAACTGCTGAAACCTTATGATGCTATAATCCGAAGAAAATAGTTACCATCACTAGATTCACTCGTACTTTTTGCTTAAACTTTAAATTCATATAAATCATTGGCTTTCTTTATATTTTTCAGTTAATATAAATCCCAACAGTTTGGAAAAAGTCAATTTCTCGTTTGTTTATAAATGCTTATATCTTCTTTTTATGTGCCTGTTACTTCAGGACGTAGTCGATTATAGCCTTTTACATCACCCTATCCCTGGTGGGTCTTAACACGCCTTCTCCTGTTACCCTTCCCAATCCGGGCACGCAGCTAAAATGTTACATCATTGCTTAGTAAGCAATTTCAAATATTTACAAACAGGTGATATGTATTATTTGACCTTGTGAATAATTTCGCGCGAAAGTGTATTTACATTGAGCAAATGTTATTAAACACTAAAACTGCAACCTGACTAACAAAAATAAATTAATATTGTTTTTAAAAAAAAAAAAATCAAAGATTACGGACGCCTGAATGACGAGCAAAATTGTGTTGAGACAGGTGTTTTCCAGGTCAGAAGATATATATATTTTTTTTTTTAATCATATCACCCCAAGCAAGGCGATAACTCCACTGATGCGCAGGGGGCTACGTAAGAGTAAAAATATTGGAAAAGAGAAAGCGGAAACCACATCCTAAACAGGGAACAAGGGATGAACCTCTATACCTGTTCAATAGACGTGGGTGGAGTGTGAACCGGGCAATAGACTAAACTATCTACTCCAATTATGGAAACAAACGTATTAATAGTAAAATAAATATTAGTGCATCGAAGAAATGTGATTGTGTTTTGATAAACAGCGTAGCCAAGGTCAATGAATATAAACCACGAAATTGTTTATTATAAACAATGTGCCTGGAAATAAAAAAATGACGACATAATCCACTGGATTTCGGCCTATATAAATTTGTAGTCAACAATTGAGAGGAGAACAGAGTTAATTTTCTAAGCTCCGCTTAGATGTGGAACAAAGCCGAAAGTATGGAACACCCAGTGAGGATTGAACTCTGATTCTAGCGAGACAAGCTTGCAAATCATTACACCACGCCGAGAAGAGAACAGAGAGAGATATAGAACAGGCTCAGCCTGGTGACTGCTACCACGATGCGTGCATGCTGACCTTCCGACCACCTTGCTAATCCACAGCCTAACGTCACCGAGAAGCGAACAAAAAAAAGATATCTAAGTGTTGATAGCATTTACATTATTCGGAATATTGTCCTCATCTTTGTTGCCATTTGTACGACTTTTTGGCCGTTGTAGGCTCCGGCATTCTTCCAGGGTTAGGAATTTCAAACCGAACCCTTTATTACAATCACTGGGGTATATAATTCTCATTCCTTACTAATGCCACGATTGGAAGTCATGAGTTATCTCCCTCTAACCCTGCAAGTTACTTATTCACCACTGCTGTAGCATGGTATTGAACTCCCAACTCTTTAGGTCAAGTCTCCAGAACTAACCAACTTCTATATCCATTGGGCCATGTATCCTTAAGGCCGAAACGTCGTACAAATGGCAAAAAAGATGCGAACAATAGTCCGAAAAATGTAAATACTACCTCATCTAAGAAACTTAGAAAAATACTAGGTGTTGATGTCCGTCATTTTATTAACTGAGAAAATGAACATTTTAAGAGTGACAAAAGTCAATTTGGGCGTAGTTTATTTTGCGTCATTTATCAGAGAGAAGTCTACTGTCAAAATTTTCTCTGTGGCGTAAGCTTTCCAGTCCAGTTAGTGTAGGGAATGCAACAGGGAAAGAAATCGTATAAGTTTATAACACCGTCTAAAGTTATTTGACGTTAGGATAAGATTTCTCGTTTTCACCTACTGTTTAAAAACTGAAACAATAAATTAAAATTTCACTGTTAATCACATGTTATATATCTATGTTCATCCAGTGAAAATACTAAGAGTTACTCAGGTTAGTGTATTACTGAAAGATGATGTTGTACGTGCGTAAAACGATGAAATAAAAAGCGGATATTATATGTCGGATAGATGACGGTTGAACAAATGCTTAAAGAGGTTAAGTTTGTAGTGATCGAGAAGCGTCTCCTCGCGTTTTCGTTCCACAAACCAACAGCTCTGGAGGAAAAAAAAACTAGCTACGTAGAAATTCATAATTACTAACCGAAAAAAAAAACAAAAAACAAAAAAAGAATATCAATGGAAAATGAATGATTTTGAGTTTTGTTTAACCGCATATCAACTTCTGTGGCTTATTTAATGCCAAAAAGGTAGATTTTTAAGATATTTCTTTAATGTTGAGTTATACTGAGAAGGTTAATTTTTTTAGATTTTGTTGAACATTTTCTTTTTATTATTTTTTTCTTAAAAAATGTTTCATGGAAATAATCTTTTTCCTTCAAAAATGTATTGTTGTTAATACTTTTAATTCAAAAACGTATATTTTTCTATATAATCTATTTTTATACTTTCATAGAGTTTTGACATCTATTTGCCCCTAGCTGGGACCCTAACAGATGCTACCACCTCGGGTCAATGTAGGCCTGGAAACAACAGCAATTAAGAGATGGTTCCATGTTCCTCACAACTTTCCAATCACAGACTTTGCTGCCGGATGTAGTTTATTGTAATACCTAGGATAGAATAAGGAATGATGAGTCGACCCCGAGTAGCGTGTAAGTCGATTCTGTGTATCAGAAGTTGAGAAATAAATCTTTTGTCCAACGGCTCTAATAGTGAATAAGCTCAGGTGTTTTGATTATTATTTTAAAAACTTGATTTCTCAAGAGAGAATGAGATTGTCTCTCCTCATCAGAAAATTAGGCAAGTAGTTGTTCTACCATTTCTTCTTCAGTCAGACCAGTTCTTCCTACACGGTGTGCCGTGCCGTGCCTCATATAGGTGCAGAGGAAGAAGGATAGCAGGTACGACGGAATGATTGAAAGTCAATAAAAGATTTACGAAATTAATATTGAAAATTAATCGATTTCATGATATGAAATATTATTATTGTATACTGGTAATTACGTGCATTTATTGACCGATTTTTAGATTGTGAGTTTTGCATTATACCAAGAATATACTAAGTGTAGTCCTCAAATTGGAGAAGGGAGTTATCAATCATAATTTTCTCAATTTTAATCCACTGTTATATCTCTCTTGCCCCCTCTTTTGCATTTATCACATACTGTTTCAAAAATGCAGCCGTAGGAGAAAATGTTAGGGAAATATTTAGTTATACTAATGTAAATATGTCAACTATTATAGGCAGAAACCTATTTTATTAAAAGATTGGCTGAGATTATTCAAAAAAGAAAAATAATGCTGAATTGTTAGGATGAGTAAAACTGTTTAAACTACAAGGTTACCTTAATTTATTTGGGTAAGATATTTGACTAATCCAGAAACTAGACTGTCAGCTAACCGACTACATAGGACTATAAAATGGATTCACTGAATATACAAAAATAGAAAAGAGTGTAAGAAAAGGATGTGTCTTCTCGTCGTACTTATTAAACCTATACGCTGTTACGATTCTAACAGAATTATGTCCTCACAGGATTCATTAGTGAGGGCCACAGTAAACGTGTAGTCCTTTCTTCTTGACTTCCATCACTGCCTTTTATAGGTGTTATTATAGTCTCCGTTCCGTGTCTATTATCAACAATGAGCCAACGTAAGATATTCAGTATTTGTCTATATTTTTCAGGTGAGGTCGTATTTACACTATTCAGACTATTGTCCTCTTTTTGTTGCCATTTGTACGACGGTTCGACCGTTGTATGCTCCGGCCTTCTTCAGGTTCTAGGAATTTCGAACCGAAATCTTTATTGCAATAAAAAAAATTTTTATTAAACATTAGGTTTATAAGTCACAGAAATTCAGTTGCTACTGTCTTGAAGGACACTTGGCTCAGTGGACATAGACATTAGTTAATTCCTGTGACTTGAGGCAAACAGTTATGAGTTCAATACCATGCTACAGCAGTGGTGAACAGGTAACTTAGAGGTTTACATGGAGCAAACTCATAACTACAAAAAGAGGCTCTACGCAAGGAATGAGAATGTTATACTCTCGTGATTTTAATAAAGGTTCAGAATTCCTAGCAGAACCTGAAAAAGGCCGGAGCGTACAACGGCCGAAACGTCGTATCAATGGCACCAAAGATAAATAATGTAAATTGTGTAATATATTCAGATAACACACTGTTGATAGGAGACAGAGAACAAACGTTATAACATCTAAAAAAGAATAACGAGGGAAAATTAGAGTTAGAAACTAAGCATCAGTTTCAAGAAGACAGAATGCATAATTATCAGCCTAAAATTTAAATTATAAATTGAAAATTGGAAAAATCAAGAGAGGCCAATAATTTAATTATTTTGGAAAGTTTTTAAACATGTGATGGTGGTCCTAGGTATGACGACGATAAATTAAATCCGGCAGCAACATCACTAAACTGGAGATTGGAGGTTACACGTACGACACAAAATTAACATCTCGTGAGATTTCGGGTATAAATTTCATTATGAAGAAACACTTTCTGGCAGACGCAATCAATGTTAATGCGTCGTGGATTTTAAACAATATATGTAGTTCATTCAATAATCAATTTGAACATTCTCGTATATTGTCATGGCTTTACATTGTGTATATAATACAGTAAAGGTTGCCTTTCTCCACCTTACACCGATAGCTTAATGGTGGAATCAAATCAGTCGTGTTTCAATCCTAGCTCGAAGCAATCAGATGTCTAACCGTAATAATGGCCTGTGATAAAAAAAGGAGTGTCTGCGGATATATATATATATATATATATATATATATGTTGTCATGTCATGGTCATTCACGTTTTAAAGAATGAAAAAAAAGCTGTTCTTTTTACAAACATTGTAGATGTTTTACATGTTTTATAAACATATTTAATCGGATATATATATATATATATATATATATCCGATTAAATATGTTTATAAAACATGTAAACCATCTACAATGTTTGTAAAAAGAACAGCTTTTTTTTCATTCTTTAAAACGTGAATGACCATGACATGACAACATATAAACAAAATTCCATTTCGGATAATTTTCAAGTTATAATGAATGTTAAACAATTTGCCAACCGTTATATTTGAAGCAGAAAAAAAGATTATTTTTATCAACACAATTTTGCGGTTATTCTTTGTTGCCATAACTCACATCCCTGAAGATGATCTCCGAAGGAGATTGAAAGTACTTGGGTTCATTGAGAAATGAATGATAACATCTGTCAACGTTACACCTCATTTCTGACGTCTTTCAGGTATAATACGCGAAAGATTATCCGTAAGTATGAACAGATTTTATTAAAATATAAGCAGACACAATGTTTATATCTAAATTTGTGTATTTAAGCAGCACATATAGTGTACTGAGGCAGCAGATAATATTCTAAACATACACTGTTAAATATAACAGATTATGAATATCTATTTTGTTTAACTATGAACCATTCTAAACATCGTATTTTGGCTTTAATTTCAGGTGAAAATAAAGACAAAAATTGTCCAATATTTGGATAATTTTAAGCTTTCGACTTTCGACTCACATGTGGCGTCATAGAACCGCATTACAAATTCACGAACTGCGTCTGCTGGTGACAGTTATCGTTGCATAGCAATGTCTTATGTCAACAGAAGCTAAAATCATCTTTGATGCTTGATGTCTTTAAGATAACTTTCCTGTAACCACTCCGAAGATGGCTCATATGTGCCTGAAGCTTAGAACCAGAACAATAAAACATATGCAAATGTTGAACGATTTTTTCTTTATTTTCACCTGAAATTAAAGCCAAAATACGATTTTTAGAACGGCTCATGATGAAACTTAATAGACATTCATTGTCTGTTATATTTAACAACATATGTTTAGAAAATATATTAAAATGACCTTGATACAAGGTCAATGTATGTACATAAGTAAATGGATTATCTTGAATCTTATTTTGCCATCTTTTTAAAACTACCGAACGGCTTTTTCACGCGTGTAACCGGTGAAGTTTTTTTTATATGGGAAATGTAAACAAAAATATTATATAAGTACATAAGAACGAAGTGTTTACCATTTACTTGCTACCCATGTTTCAACCATATTGATCTGGTTGAAACCTGGAAATGTTTGAATCCTGCCCAAAGATACATATTTTCCTTGTACCGCCGATTTGAATTCAACACCTACCCTCAGAAAAATTTTGATACATGATCAATACCAGTCGTAGACCTATTCTGCAGTTTGTAGTACTTCTCAGTCTAAACAGGTTGTTATTAATTTCACTGTTAACTAATTAAGAAAAATATAGAAGGAAAGATCCTGATTTGACAGCCCGACTTTCTGGAAATAATACTATAGCCAACATTCGGTTATATGCTTCGGTTCTGAACAGCACCGTCATACATCTTGGCATGATACTCAAATCCCGATTGCGTTGACATAATTTTTAGCGTTATTTAGATAATAGTTCGCGGTCAGATTTTTTTTTAAATATGTGGCCATGTTTCTTTCTACAAATATTTTCATGACGACAAGGGGTCTTAAATTTACAAATGTTGAAAAAGTAACGTAATATTTACTTACGGTTATAAATCATTAACCCTCTGGGGCCATTCGTATCATATTTGATACAGTATGAAAACAAGCCATGAAAGAAATATTTTCCTGAAAAAATTTTTAAGAGAAATATTTTATAAATTTCAAATGAAAGCAGTACTGACTGCTCAGTCAATGAATACCAAATGTTTCCTTATAGGGAACTACTGTATCAAATATGATACGAATGGCCCTAGAGGGTTAAGTTAAGTGCCATACGTGATACACGATTTGGGCAATCATGTCTCGAAATAGACATGAGTGTCTGGGCAGAAGATTATCCCGCAGCAGGTTGCCATTGCTTTCTACGGTAGACTGGTTGTTAGGCAAAGCTATAGAACCCAATCTGTTCTATTATTTAACCCATAACTGGAGGGAAAAGACGGACTGATACCTTTCCAAGGGTATTTGTGCGTAAGTTCGAACTCAGCACCCCGATTTGTCGTTCCGAGTCGATATCCTCTGCACCCCAACGTTTCGAGTAAGAAACGGAGATGCATGTGTATACGTCTGTCTGAGACGAATTAAACTGATAAAACATCTTTCTCACTTTTTTAGGTTAGTACGCTCGAAAAGCTTTTTTTCATTGACTGATATTTTTCTCATACTTTATCATTAAAAATGTTTTGGAGATGATGAACTATTTGATTTTATAATCTTTTTTAATGCAATCTTGATAAGAAGCGGCGAGACTGATTCGATCGATAACGTAAAAAAATCGTTTCTTTAATTTTACGAACAGAAATTGACAACGAATAAATTGTCTTTTTCTATATATTATATGATTTGCTTGTTTATAAACACTGAAAATTTGTACAAATTCTTAATCTATTTCACAATATGTTATGATATATTAGTAAATGAACTAGATTGACCTTTAAAATAATTACCTTCTGACTGAAATCAAGAAGCCCTATTTGTCAAACCGTTCAGAGGATGGAAAATGCGACACAAAGACCCAAAGACGCATTAGCATGGCCAAAGACGCATTTCAGAGTACTGAAATACAGGAAAACCTCATTAGAAACAATGAGAAAACCTTCTATATAGAAGTGAATTCAGGACGATCTCACCAAAGATAAAGGAGAAGCTTGAGACAGCAGAAATGTGGTTTTACAGAAGGATGTTACGGTTACCATGGAGAGAACACGTGTGCAACGATGAGGTGTTGGAAAGGACGTAAACGAGAAGAAAACTGATAATAAATATCAGGAAGAGACAAATGAGGTTCCTGGGACACGTAATGAGGAAGGAGGGCCTGGGGAACTTCATACTCACAGGTTGGATAAATGGAAGAAGACACAGGGGAAAACAGCTCAAGAAGTACTTGTTAGGTCAGAGCAAATGGTTGACGGAGCGGGGCTTGAAAGAGATACCAAGAGAAACATTACTGAGAGCGCCAAGTGACAGAGCAAAGTAAAAGTCCATGATCACCTATGTTCTGAAAAGATACGGCATATCTAGAAGAAGATATTCACGGCAATAGTGGCAAAGATTTTCAGCTGAGTTCTATGATAAGAATTTCTTTTATTGCACCTCTTCCCTGTGCAAAAAAGAGAAACGAGAACGCTGTAAGAAAGAGAAACGAGAACGCTGTAAGAAAGAGAAACGAGAACGCTGTAAGAAAGAGAAACGAGAACGCTGTAAGAAAGAGAAACGAGGACGCTGTAAGAAAGAGAAACGAGGACGCTGTAAGAAAGAGAAAAGGAGAAGGTGCCAAATGCGACGAAAGGAGAAGGTGCCAAGTGCGACGAAAGGAGAAGGTGCCAAGTGCGACGAAAGGAGAAAATGTCAATAAACGAGAAAAGGAGAAAATGTCAAAAAACGAGAAAAGGAGAAAATGTCAAAAAACGAGAAAAGGAGAAAATGTCAAAAAACGAGAAAAGGAGAAAATGTCAAAAAACGAGAAAAGGAGAAAATGTCAAAAAACGAGAAAAGGAGAAAATGTCAAAAAACGAGAAAAGGAGAAAATGTCAAAAAACGAGAAAAGGAGAAAATGTCAAAAAACGAGAAAAGGAGAAAATGTCAAAAAACGAGAAAAGGATGTCAAAAAACGAAAAGGAAAAGGAAAATGTCAAAAAACGAGAAAAGGAGAAAATGTCAAAAAACGAGAAAAGGAGAAAATGTCAAAAAACGAAAAGAAAAGGATGTCAAAAAACGAGAAAAGGAGAAGGTCTAAAATAAGAGAAAAGGAGAAGGTCTAAAATAAGAGAAAAGCGTAACGTGTAAAACAGAAAAGGGGAAGCTGTAAAAAAAATAAAAGGGGAAGGTGTAAAAAAAAAAGACAAAAGGGGAAGGTTTAAAAAATCAAAAGGGGAAGATGTTAAAAAAGGGGAAGGTGTAAAAAAAACAAAAGGAGAAGGTGTAAAAAAACAAAATGGGAAGGTTTATTAAAAGCAAAAGGGGAAGGTATAAAAAACAAAAGGGGAAGGTATAAAAAAACAAAAGGGGAAGGTATAAAAAAACAATAGGGGAAGGTGTCAAAAGAGAAAAGGGGAAGGTTAAATGAAATGAAATTAGCATATGAAAAGTTGTAAATAAAAGAGAACCAGACTTATAATTTATATCTAAACTCGAGAGAAGATCAACGCGTAAAATAGAATGAGTGGTTTTCATATGTGAATGAAGTGACACGAGGAGCAGCTCAGGTAGTTAAAAAATAGTTCAGGTCTTTACGGAGAGACAAAAAATGAAGAGAAAAAATTCAAAGGATCAAAGTGACTCAGAATGGATAATGATAGAAGACGAAGTATGAGATTAATTAAAACAACATCAAAAAACAGAAGTTTGACAAATTGTGAATCAATCAGCACCATCGAATCTGAAAATAATGAATCGATTAAGGAAGAAGCATCAAAATAGAATCTATAAAGCATTTTTAAAATTTGCATAATAAGAAAAACCCTAATGTTATGAAAGAGAAAAAAAACGAACAAAATCTAACAGGGAAAAAGATATTATGTGCGTAAGGAAGGATTTGAAAGGATAATGAAAATCTCCAAGTAAACATAAACAATAAAAAGGCAATAGAAAAAAATAAATGGCTCTATTGATAAAAAACCTAAAAAGAATTTTGAATGAAAAATTGAATGCAAATTTAAATTCTATCCCACGATGCTTTGTTTAAACTGATTGTTACTTTGCTTTTCATATGTTATGATCATTTTGTCATACGATCGTATTTTCTTGATTTGAGGTGAAAACCTGAAAATTTTCTAACATATATCTTAGAAGTAGTTCCTGTTCAAAATTTAGTGTTTATAATTACAGTCGAAATGTTTAGTAAAAAGGCGTTTATTTAAACAGGTGCCAAAAAGTCACGTGGTTTTAAAAAATGTAAAACGAGAAAGAATAAAAAGGGATAGAATAGACAAAAACGAAAGAGAAGGAAAGCAAAGGAAGAAAATAATTAAGACAGAGAAAGAAAGTGAAAGAAGAGAAAAAGGAAAGGTAAGTGTCAGTCAGTTAAGTGCCATACGTGATACACTCGTGGGCGATCATGTCTCTTTCGAGACATGACTGACTGGGCAGAAGATTATCCCGCAGTAAGTTGCCATTGCTTTCTGCGGTAGACTGGTTGTCGACCAAGGCTATAGAACCCAATCTGTCCTGCTATTTAACCCATAACTAGAAGAAAGAGACGGATTAATACCTTTCATACAATGGATTCAACTGGAATTCGAACTCGGCTCCCCGGTTTCTCGTTCCGAGCCGATATCCACTGTACTACAAAGCACATCCTTCAGGTAGGTAAGTGTGCCAGATCGAAAAACAACTATGGAAAAGGAAAAAAGAGGTATTTGAGAGAAAGATAAGCATGAGAGAAAGGTGCATGTGAGAAAGAGAGACAAGAAAGAGCCTGAGAGAAAGGTGCATGTGGGAAAGAGAGACAAGAAAGAGCCTGATTGAAAGGTGCATGTGGGAAAGAGAGACAAGAAAGAGCCTGAGAAAAAGGTGCATGTGGGAAAGAGAGACAAGAAAGAGCCTGATTGCAAGGTGCATGTGGGAAAGAGAGACAAGAAAGAGCCTGATTGAAAGGTGCATGTGACAAAGAGAGACAAGAAAGAGCCTGAGAGAAAGGTGCATGGGTGGGAAAGAGACAAGAAAGAGCCTGAGAGAAAGGTGCATGTGAGAAAGAGAGACAAGAAAGAGCCTGAGAGAAAGGTGCATGTGAGAAAGAGAGACAAGAAAGAGCCTGAGAGAAAGGTGCATGTGGGAAAGAGAGACAAGAAAGAGCCTGAGAGAAAGGTGCATGTGGGAAAGAGAGACAAGAAAGAGCCTGATTGAAAGGTGCATGTGGGAAAGAGAGACAAGAAAGAGCCTGATTGAAAGGTGCATGTGACAAAGAGAGACAAGAAAGAGCCTGATTGAAAGGTGCATGTGACAAAGAGAGACAAGAAAGAGCCTGAGAGAAAGGTGCATGTGAGAAAGAGAGACAAGAAAGAGCCTGAGAGAAAGGTGCATGTGAGAAAGAGAGACAAGAAAGAGCCTGAGAGAAAGGCATGTGGGAAAGAGAGACAAGAAAGAGCCTGAGAGAAAGGTGCATGTGGGAAAGAGAGACAAGAAAGAGCCTGAGAGAAAGGTGCATGTGGGAAAGAGAGACAAGAAAAAGCCTGAGAGAAAGGTGCATGTGAGAAAGAGAGACAAGAAAGAGCCTGAGAGAACAAAGTCCGTAAGAGAGAACAAAGTCCACCAGAGAGCGCAAGAGAGACAGGAAAAAAGTCCTCGTGTGAGTGTGAGAGAAGAAAGTCTGCGCGCGCGGGAGAAAAAGAGAGAGAGAGAACAAAGTGCGCGGGAGAGAGAGAGAAAGAACAATGTGCGCGGGAGAGAGAGAGAGAAAAAGAACAATGTGCGCGGGAGAGAGAGAGAGAGAGAGAACAATGTGCGCGGGAGAGAGAGAGAGAGAGAAAAAGAACAATGTGCGCGGGAGAGAGAGAGAGAGAGAAAAAGAACAATGTGCGCGGGAGAGAGAGAGAGAGAAAAAGAACAATGTGCGCGGGAGAGAGAGAGAGAGAAAAAGAAAAACAATGTGCGCGGGAGAGAGAGAGAGAGAAAAAGAACAATGTGCGCGGGAGAGAGAGACAGAGAAAAAGAACAATGTGCGCGGGAGAGAGAGACAGAGAAAAAGAACAATGTGCGCGGGAGAGAGAGAGAGAGAAAAAGAACAATGTGCGCGGGAGGGAGAGAGAGAGAGAAAAATAACAATGTGCGCGGGAGAGAGAGAGAGAAAAAGAACAATGTGCGCGGGAGAGAGAGAGAGAGAAAAAGAACAATGTGCACGGGCGAGAGAGAAAAAATCTGTGAGAGTGAGAGAAAAGAAGGTCAGTGAGAATTGAGTAAGAGTAAAGTTCCCGTGAAAGAAAAAGTGTAAACTTCTTGAGAGAGAGAAAGTTCCTGAGAGAAGAATGTCCGTGAGAGAGAGAAAGAGAGAAGAATGTCCGTGAGAGAGAGAAAGAGAGAAGAATGTCCGTGAGAGAGAGAAAGAGAGAAGAAAGTTCGTTAGAGTGAGAGAGAGAAAAAATGTCCGCTTGAGAGACAGAGAGAGAGAGAAAGAAATCCGTGAGACAGAGAGAGAGACAGAGAGAGAGAGAAAGAAATCCGTGAGACAGAGAGAGAGACAGAGAGAGAGAGAAAGAAATCCGTGAGACAGAGAGAGAGAGAGAGAGAGAGAAGAAATCCGTGAGACAGAGAGAGAGACAGAGAGAGAGAGAAAGAAATCCGAGAGACAGAGAGAGAGAAGAAATCCGTGAGACAGAGAGAGAGAGACATAGAGAGAGAAGAAAGTCCGTTTGACACAGAGAGAGAGAGGGAGCGAGAGAAGAATGTTCGTTTGACAGAGAGAGAGAGAGAGAGAATAAAGAAAGTCCGTGAGAGAGAGAGAGAGAGAGAATAAAGAAAGTCCGTGAGAGAGAGAGAGAGAGAGAATAAAGAAAGTCCGTGAGAGAGAGAGAGAGAATAAAGAAAGTCCGTGAGAGAGAGAGAGAGAATAAAGAAAGTCCGTGAGAGAGAGAGAATAAAGAAAGTCCGTGAGAGAGAGAGAGAGAATAAAGAAAGTCCGTGAGAGAGAGAGAGAGAATAAAGAAAGTCCGTGAGAGAGAGAGAGAGAATAAAGAAAGTCCGTGAGAGAGAGAGAGAGAATAAAGAAAGTCCGTGAGAGAGAGAGAGAGAATAAAGAAAGTCCGTGAGAGAGGGAGAGAGAGAGAATAAAGAAAGTCCGTGAGAGAGAGAGAGAGAATAAAGAAAGTCCGTGAGAGAGGGAGAGAGAGAGAATAAAGAAAGTCCGTGAGAGAGAATAAAGAAAGTCCGTGAGAGAGAGAGAGAGAGAGAGAGAGAGAGAATAAAGAAAGTCCGTGAGAGAGAGAGAGAGAGAGAGAGAATAAAGAAAGTCCGTGAGAGAGAGAGAGAGAGAGAGAAAGTAAAGTAAAGTCCGTGAGAGAGAGAGAGAGAGAGAGAGACAGAAGAAAGTCCGTGAGAGAGAGAAGAAAGTCCGTGAGAGAGAGAAGAAAGTCCGTGAGAGAGAGAAGAAAGTCCGTGAGAGAGAGAAGAAAGTCCGTGAGAGAGAGAAGAAAGTCCGTGAGAGAGAGAAGAAAGTCCGTGAGAGAGAGAAGAAAGTCCGTGAGAGAGAGAAGAAAGTCCGTGAGAGAGAGAAGAAAGTCCGTGAGAGAGAGAAGAAAGTCCGTGAGAGAGAGAAGAAAGTCCGTGAGAGAGAGAAGAAAGTCCGTGAGAGAGAGAAGAATGTCCTTGAGAGAAAGAGAGAAGAAAGTCCGTGAAAGAGAGAGAGAAGAAAGTCCGTGAAAGAGAGAGAGAAGAAAGTCCGTGAAAGAGAGAGAGAAGAAAGTCCGTGAAAGAGAGAGAGAAGAAAGTCCGTGAAAGAGAGAGAGAAGAAAGTCCGTGAAAGAGAGAGAGAAGTCCGTGAAAGAGAGAGAGAAGAAAGTCCGTGAAAGAGAGAGAGAAGAAAGTCCGTGAAAGAGAGAGAGAAGAAAGTCCGTGAAAGAGAGAGAGAAGAAAGTCCGTGAAAGAGAGAGAGAGAGGGGGAGGCAGAAGAAAGTCCGTGAGGGAGAGAAAGAGAGGCAGAGAAAGTCCGTGAGAGAGAGAGAGAGAGAGAGGGGCAGAGAGATCGAGTGAGAAGAATGCTTGTGAAAGTCAGAGAGAGAAAAGAGTGTCCGTGAGAAAAAAACTAATAGATAGAAAAATTAAAAAGTGAAAGATGTGTGCGAGAACGAAAAAGAACACTATTTTTACATTATTCGGTCTATTCTTATCGTTTTTATGCCATTTGTACGACGAATAATGTAAACTGTAAATAATATCTCCTCTCAGAAATATAGACAAATAGCGAAAGTGAACTGTTTGAAAGCGAGAGAAAGAAAATACATGGGAAAATCATAATTACGAAAAACAATTGTTTGAACATGAAAGAATTAAGCAAAGATCGAACCCATTTACTTCCAAAATGAGTGACCGTGTGGGAATACCAGGTGCTTTTTAGCTTGGATGTTTATGTGATATATTTAATAATGACTCGAAATTATGAATCGAAGAGCGGAGTTTCAATTTCACTACGGTTTACTACATTCACTTATTCGTAAATATCCTTTGAAAAAAGTATGTATCCACCTCTTAACATCTCAGCCATCGTTTAATTCATAAAAGTTTTATCGCCGCATCCTGCATAAAATTCATACAAACAAAATAAAATATTATGGGTTTAAATAACCAACAATGTGCTGATGAGCCGTAGAAAGCAAAACATTAAATAATCTATATAATCCCACTAATATATTCATTCAGATACTAACCAATCACACTAATATATTTATATAAATAGCTATTCATTCCATTATCTAAGCTGTTCATTATTTATTTCCCTATCTAATTCAGTTGGTTCATTTTTCGATTTTTGAAATATAAATCTGTCTGTTTCGACATATATTGAATTTATATATTTATCTGTCTAGATTTATCTATTTATCTATTCCATAATAATCGATCTAGTTTTTTTATTTATTTCTGGAGAAGGTTGGCATCAGAAAAAAAGGATTTGACATTGGGACAGAACGAGCTGTCATGGATTGGAAAAAAAATTTCGGATATGCAAGGAACAAACATCAAAGACATAAAAATGTAAAAAAAATGAGAATGAAAAATGTTAACTAATCTACGAGAGAGAGGGGTGGAAGGGAGGGAGAGAGAGAGAAAGAGGGGAGAGAGGGGACAGAGAGAAAGAGAGAAAAAGAGGGAGAGAGAAAGAGGGAGTGAAAGACAGAGAAAAGAAAGAGAGGGGAGAGAGAGGGAAAGGGAGAAAGAGAGGGAGAGAGAAAGATGGGAGAGAGGGAGAAAGAGAGAGAGAGAGAGAGAGGGAGAGAGGGAGAGAGAGAGAGAGAGAGAGAGAGAGAGAGAGAGAGAGAGAGAGAGAGAGAGAGAGAGAGAGAGAGAGAGAGAGAGAGAG
The DNA here is from genome assembly GCA_037127315.1 of Ascarosepion bandense. NCBI lineage: Eukaryota > Metazoa > Mollusca > Cephalopoda > Sepiida > Sepiidae > Ascarosepion > Ascarosepion bandense. Next base: position 3,482,651 of record JBBBDQ010000507.1, on the reverse strand, counting down.
AGAGAGAGAGAGAGAGAGAGAGAGAGAGAGAGAGAGAGAGAGAGAGAGAGAGAGAGAGAGAGAGAGAGAGAGAGAGAGAGAGAGAGAGAGAGAGAGAGAGAGAGAGAGAGAGAGAGAGAGAGAGAGAGAGAGAGAGAGAGAGAGAAAGAGAGAGAAAGAGAGAGAAAGAGGGGGGGGGGAGGGGAGAGAGGAAAGAAAAATTCAAAGAATAAAAATGAATGTGTTGTCACGATTAACATCGCAAGGGTAGAGAATGTTATGTTTGCTCGTGTGTGTGTTCACGCAGACCGATGTGAAAAATTGAACGAAATGTAGCAAAAAGATTATGAATTCAAAAACAAAAAGAAATGAATCGACCAGAATGACATTTTTCCCCTTCGGGATGTCGGGAATGTTTGAAAGACACTTGAGCAAAGTAGGACAATCTGATAAAAGTTCACAAAATATTCCATGGCGAAAGGAGAGAAAGACATTCTATAGAAACTAGTTAAAAAGAAGGAGAAAGAAAAATCAACTATTGCATAGAGAACAGTCACTCAGGCACACAAGTGCTCTGTATTTGCGGAACGGACCAACTTCGACGACAAAATACGGAGAAATCTGTTTGAATTCACATGCGCACCGATATCCCGAAGCCCGTTTTTCCCTGCTCGTCTCCGCCATTATTCAGGCGTCCACATCGTTTTCTATGACGTTCTTTCAATCTTTAATACGGATAGGCTCTCTTGTTTCAGGCATCGAATGGTTGTCTTGAGTATTCTATCAGCCAATACTTTCTCGCTCCCTTCAACAAATAATTATTTTACATTCTAAGCAAGGAATATTTGATAACAAGATTCGAACTTACAGCTCATTCTCATAGACGTCACAAAATTAATTCAGGCTGAAGATGGCCGGAACAGTAATATTTTATTATTTTTATTTCCAACAAATTATCTTTGATATCACATTTTTCCATTTATTTTGTTTGTGTTGTGATAATAACTGGATGAGAAGTTTGCTTTTTCTCTAGTTTTGCGATTTATAGCTTAAAAATATTAGGTTGTGCCAGAAGTTCGTAAATAGTTTCGAAATGGGTCTATCTGGTTTGGAAAGGGCAAGGGACACCGCCGGTTCCAAAACAAGATCGATTCACCAAGAAAGTCATGTTGTGCGTTTGGTGGAACTTTGAAGGAATCGGGCATTTTGAGTTCGTTCCGAATGGTCGTGCCATCAGTGCCGAACTTTACTGTCAGCAACTTGAGCAGGTCTACGAAAAGTTGAAACAAAAGTACTCGGCCCTGATCAACCGAAAGCGCGCTTTGATGCAGCATGAAATTGCCAAGCCACACACCGCCAGCAAGAACAAAGAAAAATTTGAAAAGCTGGACGGCGTTGAGGTTCTGCCACATCCAGCCTACAGTCCTGACTCTGCTCCGTCAGATTACGGACTTTTCCGCTCAATGCAACACTTTCTGAAGGGCCGCCGATTCGACTCGTTTGATGAAGTCGAGGAAGCGTGTCAAGAATTCTTTGATTCGAAGCCGGCTGCATAGTAATTTGACCAGATCCGAAAGCTTGCAGATCGATGGCAGAAAGTCTTAAAAAATGATGGTCTTTATTTTGAGCGATCAATTTTTGCGAGCAAAATTTCAGTTTTTTGCAAGTGTTTACGAACTATTGGGACAACGTAATATTATGGTACAATCCATCTGAAAATAGACTTCTATTTAAGTTAATTCAAAAATATAATATAATTACTATTTATTAATTTATTTTAGTTTGATGAATTATTTATGTAGAGAGTTTAATAGATGATTTTTAAAACTTTAAAAATGGTTATATTCATGCTGGCTTTGGAAAGTATTATTTTAATGGGCTGTTTCGATTTCTTTCGAATACATGTTTTTAATATCTTCAAAGAATTACCGCTGCATAGTGCGGCCCCTCTTTGTTTTGTCAAAATAACTCATCATAATAACTTGCACTATACTCGGTATTTACCACCTGCCCAAGGCGGATGTGACAAAAGGTCAATTAAAGCGGGATTTCCACCGTATACACTGCGAATTTTTTACATTAAAAAAATAAAATACCACACAGACTATAGTAACTGACTTATTTTCAAGCCCACACCATAGTGAATAAATATTTCAATCTCTTTTGTTGTCCGTTGTTAACGCGTTTTAATATCTTAAAATTTTTCAAAAAAATAATTATGTTGAATAATATTTTTTTCTAAGTGAGGTTATTTTCTTATATTCTCATCTATTTATTACCAGATTGGTAAAATTCTAATATGTACATTGGTAGGAGTGGAATAAATCTTTCTGGCATAGATAGGACATGAGACTTTCGTCAGCGACCACCTACGGTATGCGACCCGTTTTTATTATATATATATTAATATAATTACTATTTATTAATTTATTTTAACTTGATAAATTATTTCTGTAGAGAGTTTAATAGATGATTTTTTTAAACTTTAAAAATGGTTATATTCATGCTGACTTTGGAAAGTAATATTTTATTTCAGAAAGGAACTATTACGAAAATGTTAATAATTTTGTCGATAATCATTACTGAACCGCTCAAGAATTTTTACTGTATTAACTATTTTTACGAATATCATTATATTTCTAGGTACGCTCGGTTTATTTATTAAATAGTATATTCATTCTAATTTACAGATTTCAGTATTCGAAAACTCTCTTTAAAAAATATGTACGCTCTTTTGCAGGATTCGAATGCGCGCCATCGCTCCACCGGGTAAAGGTATCCATCGTTACATCAGACGTACTTTAGACCATCTTATCCACGAACTGCGGAAAGCAAAGTGAAATAATATTTTATAAACGCAGCAGTTCCGTTTCCAAATGTAAACAAAACAATTCCTAAAGAAGTAATGGATTAGATTTACTAATTTATCAGAATTTATTACTTAAACGTTATGTTTAGTGATTAATCATATTTGAGGAGACGTTCCGTTTATTTAATAAACAATACATTTATTTCATCTACCTGCCTGAGTCTTGCTGGAAGAACATTTTTCTTTAATAAGATTTCCCAAATATTCAGGTGAACGAAAACAAATAAATATGTTTAATATACGGAGCATATTTTTACATATGGGTATCCATTAACAAAATCTTTTATGATAATGTGCCTACGATTTCACAGCGACCATATATCAACAGAATAAATCAGGCCCTAAAATCTATTTTATTTTACGTTAAATGCTTGAAGATTAGAAAAAAAACCTGATTTCTGTATCTACATGAGAGCGTATTATTCTGCAAAGGTCTACATCTAGGTAAGGCTCTTTTTACTCTGGAATCTTAGGCACATCTTCAAATTGTGTGACACTGAACTTTATAGAAAAGGCGGACTGATGATGCTTTTAATTTTAATTTGGTTAAAAATTTTAATTTGGCTAAAGATTACTGCCCCATTAGCGACCAAGACATCAACATCATCAAACAGACCCAGAAATTTATTTTATTTTACGACGAATGCCTGTGTACGAAAAAAGAACCACCCTGATTTCTGCATATCCATGGGGCCGTATTATTCTGCAAAGGCCTGCAACTTGGTAGGGCTATTTTTGCTCTGGAATTCCAGGCATATTTTTGAGTTACGCTGATAATACTCCGCAAAACAAATCCATAAAAAATGGATAAATTCAGCAAGGATTTTAATTGTTTAAGACCACAATATGAACATTATCACTATATGTAAATTTAAAGTCGAAAATTTCTTAGATGTTACCTTCGACCTGAGCAATGGCCTGTACAAACCATACACTAAGGACACGGACAACTACACATACATCAACAGGGACTCAACACCATAGAATCACCAACAACCTACACAAATCTATCCAATTTCGTTTAAGTACCAACTTTTATTTTAATCGTTTCACTACATGCAAGGCGGTAACGCCACTGATGCAGAGAGGCTACATAAGAGTAAAAGATTACATAGGAGGAAATACAAGACAAAGACGAACCAGTTACAGGTGGTGTCAGAGAAAGGAGCAAGGGAAGGATTGGAATACAGGTGTGATGACAGTTGCAAAGGTAGAGAGAAAGGAAAAATATGCACGGTGATGTAGAAAGAACTAGAATCAAGTGGTTAAGAGATGGATATTGACATTGCATTAAAATGATGGATTCAGGCGGAAAAAACATCCTTGCTCGACACAGTGACCCAACCTTCCTGGCAGTGGATTTAGCTATTGATTCAATGTAATGGTTCCACTAGAGATCAGAAGAGAGGATAAGGCCGAGGAAGCAAAGTATATTGCACTCAGGGAGACTCGCTCGGTCCGTGCTTATGGGAGGTAGGAGAGGTTGCCTGTGATGATTGACAGACAGTAGCTTCGTCTTAGACGCATTGAAATTAACAACCCACTTCTTTCCATATTCCACCATTGACTGTAGATCACTCTCAAGATCAGCAGTGAGGTTATGTTTTTCCGCCTCGCCGGATTTCTTACTGATGAGGGAGTAAATTGTGATGTCATCTGCATAGATGCCTACTTGGACTTGATCACGTCTGGAAAATCATTTATGAAAATAAGGAAGAGAGTCGGGCCTAGGATAATTGTGGAGGCATGCCCATTCAAGGCGACCTTCATTATGCGGTTAGATTGTAAAGATTTAATCAGATCAAGCAAACGTCTGGTGATACCATAACCCCGTAGCCTTGGAGATGTCCAGGACAACAGCACGAGCCTCGCCGGTCTTATCAAGGGCCTGTTATATGTACTCCGTGATGGTCGTTAGCATATCTGCCGCGGACCTGCCAAAGCGGAAGCCGTACTGCCTGTCTGAGAATTGAACTATTTCAGCATTAATAATGGCCGCGAATATTTTCCCAAAAATTGGTAGGAGGCTGATAGGGCGATAGTTGAATGGGTCCGAGGGTTTCCCCGAGTTCTTAACTACAGGAACCACAAAAGAGGACTTCCAGCATGCAGGAAAACAGGAAGCAGAAAGGCAGTAATAGATTTTAGAGAGGACACAGGAGAGTTCAGGGACACATTTCTTAAGGACAATGACTGGGATTCCATCACCTCTGGCAATAAGAATATTTTTCACAGTTTTGAAATTAAGTAGATCAATGGTTTAGAAAAAGTAAACTCAACACTAGTTTAAAATTCTCCGTAAAATTCAAGGTAATCCGAACTAAGCAGAAATCACGTAAACGTAACATTTTGTTTTAACCTACCCATTAGTCGTAACGTTGGTAAACTCTTCCTTCACTCAATTCACCAACATTTTTATCGTCCTCCCACACTAAAAGGTCTTCAACAAAATCAATGTTAAAGTCAATTATAGTTGCGTTAAAAACAGATAAATATATTTCACAACATAATACTACGACATCAAATAGGTATTTGGCCCACATCAACAACATTCGTCACCCAGCTATTAGTAAAAATGACCCTTTTAAAAATAATTGTAACTGCCGAAAAAATAAAATCTGCCCATCGAATGGTGAATGTATATCCGAAAGTATTGTTCATAAACCTCGAATTCATTCGGATGATAATGATGTTAGATTTTACTTTAAAAGTACTTCTAACATGTGGAAGATAACTTTTTACAGCCACATCTTGTGTTTTAAACAACAGTAAATACAGAAATGGATGTGCGTTGTGGTACAGTGGATATCGGCTCGGAACGAGAAACCGGGGAGCCGAGTTCGAATTCCAGTTGAATCCATTGTATTCACTTACGCGCAAATACCCTTGGGAAAGGTATTAATCCGTCTCTTCCTTCCAGTTATGGGTTAAATCGCAGGACAGACTGGGTTCTATAGCCTTGGTCGGCAACCAGTCTATCGCAGAAAGCAATGGCAACCTACTGCGGGATAATCTTCTGCCCAGTCAGTCATGTCTCTTTCAAGACATGATCACCCAAGCGTGTATCACGTATGGCACTTAACTAAAATCCAGAAAAAGTACTGCTTTATCCACATATTCTTGGAAATTAATAAACACACAACAAGAACGCGATTATAACCTGGAATATCATAGATAAATCCAAAACTTGAAAAGGAGATAAATGTAACCAATGCTTTTTAGAAATCTCATCTTAAACCATATCAATAATCCTAATTTGCACAATAAAAAAGTGATTTAATGACCACATTCTGTCAGAGAAATAAATACTTACATAAATTCTTAGACCCAGGTTGAGATAGATTCCCCTATACGTCTACCAGTATTACTTTTAACGATTATGAACTGAACCCCTTTTATTTTTGCTCCCTCCGTTGTTTAAGTTTTATTTCTAAATTTTACTTCTTAATTTTTCTTTTCATTTTTTATTTTATTTTTATTTAAAATTCCAATTTTTTATGTACATGTAATAATCAAATATTTCAATTCTTAAAGCTCATGAATTACGCCATTTTGATATCTTTTTCTTGCATTTTATTTATGTTAATTTTATAAATTTTTATCTCCATGTAACTAGAATTTTTCAATTTTTAATCCTATTATTAAAAAAAGCATTAAGTTAACTTGATAAGATTTAATTTCCATGAACTTCCAGTGAGCCTAATTTGAAATCTAATAAACTGTCAGTTTGAAACATGCACCTGATGATTACATAAAGCATGAAATTTTAAGTCGTGCCACAGACGTAGAAAAATAAGTATATTTAATATAGATAAACTTCAGCTCTGTTCATACATTGAGCACTGTTTTATTCACACCTGAATAGTAATACTATACATATGTACACCCTCCTCATATATGTATTTATTAATTTACGTCACTAATATATACCAGGTCCTCAAAATACATTCACTGAAAAAAGAAAGTTTTGCACGAAATGTACAAAGTTGGAGGTAATAATTGCAAGAAAATTTTATATTTCTAGTTATTTCTCTAGAATCAAATTTAAACTACTACCGTAAAACATGGACTACATATATAGTTGACTTCCTGGCTTAACCGGGCCACCAAATATATTTAAAGCAAAATTTATCACTCCTCCACCGTCTATAGAACATTTCGTCTTATCTTTAACTATGTCACTCTGAATGCTACTACATTTTGTGACACCGTCCGCATTCGCTAATGGTTGCCTACTTACACGTAAATCACCACCAGTCATTATCTAACAGTTATCCATTTCTGCCGTATGACAGCTATCACTATTTCTTCGTTGTCATAGAAAAATTTACTCGGTATGAATAGTCAATAATTATGCAGATAAAGAAAACGCAAGATGTTACCCGTTTAGAAATTTACGAATGAAAGATCAATTTAAGACTCCGTATATGTAGAAATAATATGTAAAATAATATTCTTCGTTTTTATTAGCGAATATCGATAGAGAAATTGCGACCAGTAAACGATCAAAAGACGGTAGGTTCGGTTTTCGCAAAAATACCCCTGGGAAAAGCACGAGTCTGTCTCATCTTCCTATTTAGTGTGGGCTCTTTAGCATTGTTTACCAAACATTATAATAGAAGGTCAAATTCGAATTCAAAATCGGCGACGGCTTTGGAAGGCCACGGAAAAAATTGCAGAACAGAGATTGCGGTCAAGTAAGGAACAGACAGGAATTGCTTTGTGGTGCAGTGGATATCAATTCGTAGCGACAAATCGAGGAAACGTAGTTCGAATTCCAGTCAAATTCCTTGACTTACGCACAAATAATCCGTCTCCTCCCTCTAATTTTGGATGAAATAATAGGACAGAAACGATTCTATAGCCTTGACTGTCAATCAGTCTACCATTGGATTCTATAGCCTTGACTGTCAATCAGTCTACCATTGGATTCTATAGCCTTGACTGTCAATCAGTCTACCATTGGATTCTATAGCCTTGACTGTCAATCAGTCTACCATTGGATTCTATAGCCTTGACTGTCAATCAGTCTACCATTGGATTCTATAGCCTTGACTTTCAATCAGTCTACCATTGGATTCTATAGCCTTGACTGTCAATCAGTCTACCATTGGATTCTATAGCCTTGACTGTCAATCAGTCTACCATTGGATTCTATAGCCTTGACTGTCAATCAGTCTACCATTGGATTCTATAGCCTTGACTGTCAATCAGTCTACCATTGGATTCTATAGCCTTGAATGTCAATCAGTCTACCGCAGAAAACAATGACAACCTACTGCGGGATAATCTTCTGCCAAGATAATCTTCGCCTAAAACGTGTATCACGTATGGCACTCAATTGACTGACTAAAGGAACAGATTGTCAACACTTTGGGTTGACATCAGTTTCCACATAACTTATATTTAAACAGGCTCTATCCTGGAAATTGAACAATTTTATCCTATAAATATGCCACATTTAAAATTCTATCTAAGTAGCCGAAAGCGCTTGTAACAATAAAAATTATGAAGTGGGAAAATGTTAAGATGCTAGAAAAACTTAATTAAAAATTAATTAAATATTCCTTGTTGACCGTATTTAATAAAAGCTGTTTAAAACATAAGTTGCTGCCCAAATATAAGCATATATATATATGTGTGTGTGTGTGTGTGTGTTAAATTGTAATAGTATTTAGAGCCAAAATTCATAGCTTTCAGAAGATCACTGGTGAAAAGGAATTTTAAGCCAGCGGATATTTTGTTATAAAGAACTCGACATACTAGCGCATTACAAATTTACGACCTGCGTCTGCTATTTAGTGACTGTTATTGTCGCATAGCAATGTTTTATGTCGACACAAGGTAATATCATCTTGGATGGTGGATGTCTTTATGTTAACGTCCCCGCAACGTCTCTGAAGATGGCTCATGTAAGCCGAAAGCTTAGAACAAGCATAATAAAAATATACAAATGTTGGACAATTTTTGTCTTTATTTTCACATTGAAATTAAAGATAAAATACGATCTTTAAAAAAATCATGTTTAAATATAATAGACTTTCATTGTGTTATATTTAACAATATATGTTTAGAAAATTTTCTTCTGCCTCGATACACTTGTATATTTCAATTATACTATATCTTTAAAGTAATATATAAAAAGTCTTATGAAAAACTTATTAGCCGCAGCGTTTCTTCCTCTAAAAGACTTTATCATGTCAGGATTTTACTGTATGATAAGTATTGCGGTGCAGTGGATCGAAACGAAAAATCGGAGAGTCAAGTTCGAATTCCAGTTGAATTCGGTCCATTCGCTTACGAGCAAATACCCTTGGGAAAGGTATTAATCCATCTCTTTCCTCCAGCTACGGGTTAAATAACAGGACAGCTTGGGTTCTGTAGCCTTGGTTGGCAACCAGTCTACCACAGAAAGTAATGGCAACCTAGCGCGGGAAAATCTTTTGCCCAGTCAGTCAGGGCTCTTTCGAGATATGATCGCCCAAGCGTGTATCACATATGGCATTTAACTGACTCATATATATATATATATATATATATATATATAGATATAGATAAGTTACGGTATGAAAGAGAAGAAAGCCAAAAGACGCGATAGAAGTTAGAAAAGGAAAGGTAGAAAGGAAAGGAGGAAAAACAGTGTGTAAGAAAAGATAGACCAGACAAAGAGTATTTGCTCCTTAGAAATAAAAAAAATGAACCAGCTGCTCACAATTTGATCATTTTTTTAGTACGGATCTTAAAACAGACTTCTTCAATTGTAATAAAGGAGGTAAACTTACTGTTCTGTTGATTCGTAAAGGAATCAATATCAACGTACATTTTTCATTATCATTTACTTATTTTTGCATCATCAGAATTTCATTAAGCGACGACTCAGAGCAGGAAATAGATATTTGATTAAATAGAAAACCTGCGATATGACAGTAACCGTAGCCAATAGAAAACGAGCTTCGATTTTAATTAGCCACACGCACTGTCTTGTCGCAAGCGAGTTTTACCTTTAAAAACTGAAAAATTATACTACAGTTCTTTATATTTTCTTTACTCTTAACTTTTCTATTCCTCAATGACTTTAAAGGAAATTGAAATTAAATAAAACTTCAGATGATCAGCGACGTAAGTAATATCGATACTATTTTTTCATCGTTATTATTAACATTGAAATAAAACTATTCTTTGTACACCTAGTAAACTGATGGGCATATGCGCACATGTACTTTTGTAGAACTTTACCTAACAGACTACTCACGATAGACATAGTTTCCATCCGCACAATATAGAGAAGGCTTAGAGAATCTGA
>JBBBDQ010000507.1:3445000-3467500 GCA_037127315.1 Ascarosepion bandense | reverse complement strand
CCCAGAAATTGTGAATTCAATACCAGGTTACTGCAGTGGTAAACAAGTAATATAGACAGTCAGGTTAGAGGGAGATAACCCATGACTACCAAAAAAGGCTTTGCACAAAGAATAAAAGTGATAAACTCCAGTGATCTTAATAAAGAGTTCGGTTAAAAATCTCTAGCATCTGACGAAGGCCGGAGAGTACAACGGCCGAAACGTACAAATGGCAAAAAAGGATGAGGTCAATAGTCCGAATAATGTAAATATTAAAAATAGTAGCATTGAAAATGAGTATCACAGTTTTGATAACGAATTTTATGGAATTGAAGATAAATAAAATTTTAATTTTAATTGTACTGTTTTGCTCAATTGTAATAATTGCTTCCTATTATTTTTCGTTTAATTGTCATCATGGCTTCTTAAACCAAAATCCTACCTCATACATATAGCCTAAGCTGTACCATTTACTACTGATTTTACTAATTATTATTTTTTCTTGATTTGCCCTTCTAAAATATGGGCGCATCTTATAAGCCGTGAAATACGGCACACGCACCTGGAAAAAAACAGGACAAGTTATCTATATTAAACCTGAAAAAAAAACAACAAAGAAATTTCTTACTTAAAATATTGCACCTAAAAACAAAATTTGAATGCAATTTTCTAAGCAAGAAATTTCTTATTTTTACTTTACTCGAATATCATGTCCTTTAATTTTTCATGTTCTTTTCTAGGCTTAATGCAATCTTAAGAATACTACTTTTCATGCACGTATTTTTCATGTAATATATATATATATATATATATATATATATATATAAAGAAAGAGAAAGAGAGAGAGAGAAAAAGATAGATAGATAGATAGATATATTACACTTTAGAACATGTACAAACTACACGGTACAAAATTGTATATTTTGTTTCGACATTGAAAGAACAATATCTTATCCGGTACTGAACAATAATGGTAATAAATCTTTTCTTTTAATGGAAAATTAAAAAGAATTATTTCATCTTTGGAAAACCTTTGTAGTAGGTAAAGAGGATAAGAAAGATGAGAAAGCTATAATATATATATATATTTTCCTCATATCACACTTCGGAGTTTGGATTATTATTTTTTTAAGTCTTAATGTAAGATACTCAATAGTAGGTACATCAATATATAAATTGCTGTTATTTTTGAGGGCATATCGATATAAATATATTTCCACTATTTTTGGCAGCACGGGACCACTCGTTAAGCATATTCGCGTGAAAAATGTTTTTTATTTTTATTTTTGGAATTAAGTCTCGAAGATTTGCATAACATATAGAGATTCTGTTTACCATCTGGCAAAGAAAACCATCATCTGAGGTTCGCATAAACCTATGTAATCGAAATCATTTCACGGCAAATTGTTCGTGACTTATTTCAATAAGAAACCACACCCCTTACTCCGGCAATACGGTCAGTGTCATAACAATTTATTTATTTAATCGTATCACCCCGAACAAGGCTGTAATGCCACTGATGTGCAAGGGGCTACATAAGAGTAAAAAAGTTAGATAGGAGGAGTGTAAAAAGAAAGACGAACCAGTTAACGATGAGAATACAGGCGTGATGACAGTTGCAAAGGTGAAGAAAAAGGAAAGAACTAGAATCAAGTGATTAAGAGATGGATATTGACATTGCATTTAAATTCCTGGAGGTTGTAGCCGTCAGGAAAGCAAGAATATGGAAGCGAGTTCCACAGGCGGGAAGTGCGAAAAAAGAAGCTGAAGGAGTAGAATTGTCGTCTGCATTTGGTTGATCTAACTGTGAATTAGTGGGACCCAGTTGCTAGTCTGGTTGAACGAGTAAACATCTGCTGCAGGGGCACCAGTGACTTAAGTTTGTTGGAGTCAGTAGTCAGGAACAGATTTATAAAGCAAAAAAAGGGAAGCCACATCTCGTTGGTGGGAAAGTGGCTGGAGTCGAGCCGCCAAGTTGGTACCTATCAAATTAGTGGGACCCAGTTGCTAGTCTGGTTGAACGAGTAAACATCTGCTGCAGGGGCACCAGTGACTTAAGTTCGTTGGAGTCAGTAGTCAGGAACAGATTTATAAAGCAAAAAAAGGGAAGCCACATCTCGTTGGTGGGAAAGTGGCTGGAGTCGAGCCGCCAAGTTGGTACCTATCAAATTAGTGGGACCCAGTTGCTAGTCTGGTTGAACGAATAAACATCTGCTGCAGGGGCACCAGTGACTTAAGTTCGTTGGAGTCAGTAGTCAGGAACAGATTTATAAAGCAAAAAAAGGGAAGCCACATCTCGTTGGTGGGAAAGTGGCTGGAGTCGAGCCGCCAAGTTGGTACCTATCAAATTAGTGGGACCCAGTTGCTAGTCTGGTTGAACGAGTAAACATCTGCTGCAGGGGCACCAGTGACTTAAGTTCGTTGGAGTCAGTAGTCAGGAACAGATTTATAAAGCAAAAAAAGGGAAGCCACATCTCGTTGGTGGGAAAGTGGCTGGAGTCGAGCCGCCAAGTTGGTACCTATCAAATTAGTGGGACCCAGTTGCTAGTCTGGTTGAACGAGTAAACATCTGCTGCAGGGGCACCAGTGACTTAAGTTCGTTGGAGTCAGTAGTCAGGAACAGATTTATAAAGCAAAAAAAGGGAAGCCACATCTCGTTGGTGGGAAAGTTGCTGGAGTCGAGCCGCCAAGTTGGTACCTATCAAATAACTGACTTTTCTTTCGAGCCTGTCAAGAACACGGAGATTACTGAGATTAACAGTTATTAAATAAAGTTTTAAAAAGTGTACAATTATTTTGTTGTGAAGAAAAATTGTATTGGAATGTACTGAGTAGATGTGCTGTACATATTTGTAGTATATTCCATATATAATTGAAATTTATATTTTTAATTTTAGAGAAATTGGTATATACAGTATTTAAGTTATTCGAACTTTTGTTCTCATCTTTGTTGCCATTTCTATGTATGTACCTAAGGACACATGACTCAGTCGATATAGACGTTGGTTAGTTCATGTGACTTGACCCAAAGAGTTGTGAGTTCAATACTAGGCTACAGCAGTAATGAACAAGTAACTTTCATGGTTAGAGGAAGATAACTCCTAACTTCCAATCGTAGCATTACTACTTGACAAAAAATGAGAATGATGTACTCAAGAGATTGTAATAAAGGGTTCTGTGCGAAATTCCTAGCACCTGAAGAAGTCCGGGGGCGAAACGGCCGAAACGTCGTACAAATGGCAACAAAGATGAGGACAATATTCCGAATAATGTAAATACGGTAAATGCTACCCCATCTCAAAAATATAGACAAATAATAAATTGGTATATATTTTTAAATATTTCACTTTACAATTTACACGTTACTAGTTCAAAAGCAAGATGGAGCGCTGCGTGCACTCCACTCTCATGAGAACTATCGTTTGTGTTCCCTAGATAATTGTATGAATCCGTCAATTATCGAATTTATCTAACAACTCCATTTGCAATGATAACATGTATGATTTTAATTGTTAAGGATTTTCTTAACCTTCTCTTTATGATCTTTTGCTTTGAAAATATGCCCTTGTCTTGAACTTGAGAAACTCATTCTTCTGAACATCAAATCTAAACTTATTTATAAATGGAACTTTGTGTGTGTGTCCGCAACCTATAGATTCCGAAACGGCTGAACCGATTTTCTTGAAAATTTAGACAGTTGTACTATAAGCGTCTGCGAGTGGTCTTAGCTAGGTTTTGTGTCGAGGTACCCCAGATAAATACCGAAAATTGATCATCGAAAAAATCGGGTTATAGAAGGAGTGGTCCGATTTTAATCAAATTTGATACACTCATAGACAAAGACATAAGAAACGATATTCAGAAGTTTCAAGGTTGCAGTTCTTACAATAGTGCAAAAAATCGATAATATATGTAAGGCAAGATGTTTGTGCGTGTGTGTGTGTCTGTTTATCTGCCTGTATGTCTGTATTTTTTTCAGCACTTTTATTTTAGTTTTTGCTTCGGGTTTGGTTCGAAGTATAATTGTAGTTCTTAGTCTCAGCCATGATACCATTTACTCAGAGGACTCATTTAGCCTTCAAAATTCAGTTTACGACGAAAAAACGTATTTGATATCAATACCAGAAAATCAAAATTTGACTTACATCTATTCATTTTTCTTAGAGTCTACGGGTTTGCTTTAACTAGAAACAACTATTGCTTTTAGGTCTTTCGTACCAACGTCCAAAGTGTCTGAATTCCAGGTCCATGGATTAGTTTTAAAGCTTTCATTACACCCGAGTAACGCCGGGCTATACTGCTAGTTACTTTAGAAACTACTTCTTACACGTTTATTGCTAAAACAGTGGCTGTTTATGTTTCTTTTACTGAATGTTTTTTGAGCTAGGGGCCCACTCTAACTATGTCCCAGTTGCCATCTTGGCTATTTCGAAATTGTTGATAATGTGAAGCTACGAAATTCCGGTAAAATTTATAAAATTGTTACTCTGTCTTAACAGTAACATTTAAAGACATTTGTCTTTGGCTGGATTTGTATTTCAACCCTATCTCCTTAGCCTTTACCTTTCCCTCGAAAGAGGGTTGAATTTATTGCCCGGCGCCTGATGTATTCCCAAAAAAGTAAAGGTCAAGGGGGGTTTGTGAGATTTTTGTCCTTACTGCCGATAAAATCATCTTAAACCGATCTTGTCTCACATCTGTTGCGTGGTTGGAGCAACGGTAAATCTCTTTAATGTACAAGATTTTTACGTAAAGTTTAAAATTGTCTAAATATTTCCGTGAATATTTTCGTAAAGGTTAAACATATACAAGAAAAGGAAATGCATTTTGCAGCGTTAAAATTATCCATTCGCCATTTGTACTATATTTGTTCGTATGTTTTTTAATCAGTTATTGTTATTATTATTTCCTTTGATTATTATTATTGGTTTCCTGAATCCTGTCGTATACATATTTTCTTCCGCCTCCTAACCAGAGACCTGAGGTCAAAAATGGCTTAATAACAAACAAAAAAAAACTCCACACCGAATATCACATACATTCCTATTTCTAAACTTATTTATAAATGGAACTTTGTGTGTGCGTCCGTTACCTATAGACTCCAAAACGGCTGAAACGATTTTCTTGAAAATTTACAGTTGCACTATAAGCGTCTGCGATTGTTCTTAGCTATGTTTTGTGTCGAGGTTCCCCCCGATAAATATCGAAAATCGATAATTGAAAAAATCGGGATATAGAAGGAGTGGTCCGACTTTAATCAAATTAGATGCACTCATAGACAAACACATAAGAAACGATATTCAGAAGTGTCAAGGTTGCAGTTCTTACAATAGTGCAGAAAATCGATTATATATATATATATATATATATATATATATATATATATATATATAAAAGGCAAGATGTTTGTGTGTGTCTGTTTATCTATCTGTATGTCCTTTATACAAATCCACAATTTTTATTCGATTCTCACCAACCTTCACACAAATATTCTTTAGGCTTCTGGTCAGGTCATAAGTGACTTATTTTTTTCCAATTTCTCTCCGATATTGGAACTCGATACACCGATATCTAATCAGGTCTGATCAAGATCAGAATTTCAGCACTTTTATCGTGGTTCTTGATGCAGAATCTACTCTAACTTGGTAAAGTTATAGTTTTTAGACTTAAACATTAGTAGATCTTCTCAGACGACTCATTTTACTCGATATCGGAAACCGATATCTACGGTTTTGCTTTAACTGGAAACAACTATTGCTTTTTAATCTTTTGTGCCAACGTCCAAACAGTCTGAGCTCCCAGAACATGGATTAGTTTTAAAGCTTTCATTACACCCGAGAAACGCTGGACTATACTACTAGTTCTGTGATAAAGCTCTTCGTAATGTATGAGGTGTATTTATGAGTACAATTTTCTATATTTCTTTAAATCATGGCCTACTAGAAATCATTTTAAGGAGTCTACTGGCAGATCTTCTAATCAATTCAAACTGCAACTGGAATTATTAATGTTTCTTATGTACTACATTCTTCAAAATTGACATATTAATATTGTTGGATTTTATATAATGTTTGAAGATTTCCAAAGATAGATTGCAATCTGCAAGATCCACGAGGTCAATACGAAAGCCCATTCTACTTTCGTGGTCATTGATCCCGATATCCGGAAGATTAGTTTTGATTGTCCTGTCTGAGTGTAATGTCTCAAAAAATTGTTACAGGCCCTATCTTTCTAACTGGATCTTGATGTTAGTTTCATTGTGATTAGTAGTGTGTATATATATATATATATATATATATATATATATATATATATATATATATATATCCCTTTGCGGGACATATCATTAAAAAATCTGCATTTTGGGTTAACACGACTTTTCTATATATGTAATTGGCAATTTCTATTTATGCAACAAAAATAAAACATGAGTTTTCTTTTAAACCCTCAACCGGGTTTTGTCTACATCAGCTTATTTGTTATGGGTAGGGTATTGACATTAAAGAAACTTATTTTGCCATCGATTTTACATTTGATAAATTGTATTTGCTTTCGTTTTTCGGTTTTTGCCGCTGCAGTATGCGTATTAGGGCTAATTTGCACTTCATCATCCACTATTATTATAGATTGATATATTTGGAGTAATGTGAGACATTTTGCACTACCCCTTCCCTTGATTGAACTCTGGACCGCTAATTAATTTTATCAGCTCAATCAAAGGTGTCAATCTCTATGCAATTTCATATATTTATGTTCAATAAAATATACAACGGAACATTCAAAATCAAGGACTTCTACAAGACATCAAGTTGTATGGATAAAACAAAGAGAACACTTTCGAAAAATTGAATTGGTACAGATATTATCCAAAACATTATCAACTACGAGAGAGACGTGACTATGGGTAGTACGAGGGGTGAAGCATTTTTTTATCAAGACAATGGCAGTTATCCGAGGATGTTTGTGTGAAATATTTCTTTTCATATTTCCGAAATTGAAAAACAATTTCTACTGTTTCGAATAATCTCATCTAACCAGGTATATAGATATTTATAAATGGATAGAAAAATTTGATTGGTTAAGTGACAGTACCAGAATGATTAATTTAGAATTTTAAATTAAAAGACGTTCCAGTATTTACATTATTCGGACTATTGTAAGAGTTTAAGAGAATAAAAAAAAAACACTACTAAGGAGAAAAAACAATAAAAGAACTGGAATCAAAGATATAGAAGATGGCGTTTGACATTGCTTATGAATCCCTGTCGATCGAAGTCGATTGGCAAAGAAGAAGCCGAAAGAATGTTCCACAAGCAAAAACTCTATAAAACTGCATTGTATTTACAGTTCCATTTACCAATTTAAACTATAACATGATGAGCTCGTGTTGTTAAATTAGCACTGCTTTCAATTTTATAAATACTAGACACCATATATGGAAGTTCAGCAGACCAATTACAAATTATTTATAGAAATAGCACAAGGAAGCTACATTATAGCAGTAGGAAAATGAATGAAGTCAAGATGCCAGGTCTGGACGGATAGCACTGCATTCTCTTTCTTGGGTTTTTTAAAATCGTATCACTCTGAGCAAAACGGTAATCCCACTGATGTGCAGGGGGCTACATAAGAGAAAAAAGATTAAGTAGAAGAGAGTGAAGAGGAAGACGAACCAGTTAGAAAGGAACAAGAGAAGGATGGGATTACAGGTGTGATGACAGTTGCGAAGGTGGAGAGAAAGGAAAGATATAGAGGGTGGTGAAATAACTAGAGTCAAGTGGTTAATAGATGAGTATTGACATTGCATTTAATTCCTGGAGATTGTAGCCGTCAGGAAAGCAAGAATATGGAAGCGAGTTCCACAGGTGGGAAGCGCGAGAGAAGAAGCTGCAGGAGTAGAATTGTCGTCTGCATTTGGTTAATCTAACTGTGAATGGGTGGAAACCAGTTGCCAATCTGGTGGCACGAGTAAACAACTGTTGCAGAGGCACCAGTGACTTAAGTTCGTTGGAGCAGAAGCCATGGACGTATTTATAGAACAGACATAGAGAGGCCACATCTCGTCGGTGGGGAAGTTGCTGTAGTCGAGCCGCCAAGTCGGTACCTATCACATTACTGATTCTCCTATGGAGATTTTATTAAGAATCTCTAAATATAAAGGCTGATCACCAAACCAGCATTATTTAATGCAAAAACAATAGGACTTATAAAGATCTAAGATAAATTCAGGTAAAAAAAAATGTCTAACACGACACAGTCAACCAACATACCTAGCAGAAATATATATAATTTCTATTATTTCAGAAGTTATTTTAATATATACTTTCATAAATACAAAGTTTCTTTTCAACTGTTATACGAAAATGCATTTGTACGCCAATGAATATATTTGTCGAAAAACAAAATTGGAAAAAAAGCCCATAAGTAGGTAATATAAACACGAACGTATAGTTTCCGTTTAAAAAATATATATTTAAGTTTCTTCATCATTTTTCTTATTCTGTCAAACCAGCTGCCGAGATTTGCATTTTTATATATATATTAAAAACACTTTGAAAATGTCTTTCTTTCTCAGCTATTGTCGTGTTCCAAAATTAACCACCATTTACTGCAGTTGCATCTTTGAAAACTTCTCAGAAAACACAATACATATGATTGCATATGGCAAGGAATGTCTGGTCTCGTAATATATATAAAAAATCAATATAGATTTTTGCCCGACGATGAAAACTGTGTGTACGTTGGTACAAACTTACAAAACGCATATAGACTGAAGTGAAGTAAAATTCATTCTCGATGTATCTTTTCATATTTTTCTCATGTTTTTTCAAGTATTTATATTTGTTGAACTACCTTCAAATTCATAGAACACTCAGTAGAAAATGCAGACCCACCCAATATCTTCGTAGGAACCTCTATTCACTATGTTCCTTCAAAGACCTGCGTTATCATTGCTCTCCACCACTTTTTATTTTCCCCACTAAATCAATGCCAGTCTCTGTTAATCCACCTGTTTGCACAAACACGTTTCATACGTTTCCCGAACTTTCCTCTGGACATCTTTCCTTCAGTATGTGCTGTCAATTTTTTCAACTCTTTTCTCATTATGCATCCCATAACTTTCATGATTACGGCTGTAGCACGTTTAAACATCGGTTCCTGTATGATCAAATCTAAGCAACCTCGAGCCTGGTAGCTACTTAGATGGGTGACCGTTTCGAAATACTAGGTACTCTATGCTTGGATATGCGGGTGATGCAATGGACACGGACTCGGAAATTAAGACCGTAGAGTCAAGTTTCAAATTCCAGTCTGTTCATTATATTAGCTTAAAAAAAATTATGCGAATCCCCAGCCATGGGTTAGTTAGTATGTATGTGATATAACCTTCTTGCATAGCATAAACTGCTACAGCTGCTGGAACAACAATCGTCTCGGTGGAATAGAATAAAACGAACACGTATATATAAAAATATAATCTTACTAGCAGTATAGCCCGGCGTTGCTCGGGCGTAATAAAAGCTTTAAAACTAATCCATGGTCCTGGAGCTCAGATTCTTTCGACGTTGGCATGAAAGACTAAAAAGCAATAGTTGTTTCCAGTTAAAGCAAAACCGTAGACTGAAAGAAAAATGAACGGGTGTAAGTCAAATTCTGCTTTCCTGGTATCGATATCAATCGATAACAGTTTTTTTTGTCGTAAACTGAAATTCGAAGGCTAAAAAAGTCCTCTGAGTAAATGGTATCATGGCTGAGACTAAGAACTATAATTATACCTACTTAGAGCCAAACCCGAAGCAAAAACTAAAATAAAAGTGCTGAAAAAAAAATACACACAGATAAACAGACACAGACACAAACATATTTCCTTTTATATATATATATATATATATATATATATATATTATTGATTTTCTGCACTATTGTAAGAACTGCAACCTTGAATGTTCTGAATATCGTTTTCTATGCCTTTGTCTATGAGTATATCAAATTTGATTAAAATCGGACCACTCCTTCTATAACCCTATTTTTTCGTTTATCGATTTCGATATTTATCGGGGGGAACCTCGACACAAAACATAGCTAAGAACAATCGCAGTCGCTTATAGTACAACTGTGTAAATTTTCAAGAAAATTGGTTCAACCGTTTCGGATTCTATAGGGAATGGACACACACACAAACAGAGACAAAGTGCCATTTATAAATAAGTTTAGAAATTTATATTTTTATTCTCTTCGATGATTGCAGTACGTAAAAGTTTAGTCAGAGGGAAGAATGCACATACGGGGATGTGACTGGCTGGAGTTGTCTTTCTATGCGTTCTTTCCGAGTCCTCTGGCCGTTCTGTGATCTCGGCCCGGAAAAACACTAGCTCTTATATAATTTCACTGGATGACGTCATCTTTGTCTAGGCCATAGGTTTTTTCATTTTTTGCATTATTATTGTCTTTTTCCGGCTTCTTTGACGTCATTCCATTCCTCTGATATTGTTTCATATTTCCTGCTTGACCGAAATAATATTCTGTTGGGTCACAGATGCGTCATATTTTGTCTAGGCACATTTCTTTATCATTTTTGAATTATTATTGTCTTTCAGTGGTAGGAAAACCCTTGGTTATATAGTGGGTTGCTTATCTATTATTTTCCCGTTGCAGTGGGATTCCGTTCTAGTGAAGGGTAATTGTATACCGTTGCAGGTTAACGGAATAAGCCCACTATAAGTCATTAAATGATTATAAAATCAAGAAAAGCCAATTGAGTTGAAAATATACATATAACAATTAATGTTATTTTACAATTAAATTAATACTTGAATATAAGTCCAACGGTTAAAATGTTCATGACAAATATAATGCTGAAAAAGATATTTAGTGCTTAGGAATGTGGGGAGCAGTGGTATGTGAGGAATGTCTTTGAAGTAGTCGCTCCTCCGGTCAGTAAGTACTTTTGAGACAGGGGAGAAGGAAAGAGGCAATCGTAGTATCCGCTCGACTTAAGTCAAGGGGATGTTAATTACACTCTTCTCCTTGGTCTCTGCCTGGTCTGTCTGCTGGGTGATTTTTGTCTCGGCTTTTTATATCTGCTTTTTGGATCAAAAGCAGCTCGTTTTGAAATTTCATACTTGAATTTGATTCTGGGCTTCCCATTGGCTGGTAAATAAAATTCGCGTAGGCTCGCGAAGTAGAAATTTGATATTTGATTAATTTTTATTTTTCAACCGGAACATCTGCGCGAATACACTTCCGCAGAGACGGCTTTTGTTCATTTGCTTTCTGGTCGTTTTAAAGCAAATATCTGGTCCCTCGCTTTTGCTCGGTATCACCACAGTCGTTATAATAAAGGCTTCAAACACATTTGCTATATAACGTTATAACGATCATAGGGAATATATTTAACGATAGCTATATGGCGCCATATGCAATCGTGGTCTAAAGGGACAAAACTCATAGAAAAAGAACAATTTTTATCTTTCTAAAAAGACTGTCTTGACTGGAAATACTGTAGCTTAGCCGCCAATGTTTCTTAAATGTTTAGGTATCAGTCATCGCGATTAGATCCGTCTATTTGATATGATGACACATGCTCATCAGTGAATCATTTCCTCGTCTATATTAGAAACGAGCAATGTTGTCGAACACACAACATCGGCTGCAAAAGTGTCATTTAAAGAAAACTCAAAAGACGTGTTGACCCAGTCAGAATAACCAATTTTCTAAGAAAGTGGGAGACAGGCAAAAATATGAAGTTAGTTACGGTTCTTTTAGTTTAATCATTTTTTATCCATCATTTTAACTTTTGTTTCTTTCATACTCGACAATTTTTTGTTAATCTTTTATTGGTGGTTAAATTGCGTATGTTTTCTTCATTCTATCTTTATTTTTCATTTTATCGTTATATTTAATTTATTCTTTATCTTGCATTTAATCTTTGTTTTAGCTTTCCAATTTTTCTCTGTAAACTTATATTTTTTCTTGTCAATCGATTTTTCTTCTCCCTTTTTACACTTCTCTTATTATTTTCTGACTTTCTTTTCGTTTTACTTTTAAAGCCAACAAGAATTGCGCTGATGGTGTAATGAACAGTGGCCCGAAATAATTTAAAAAAAAATGATAGCATTCAGTACGTCCGAAACAAAATTCGTGACATTTCAAAACCGACGAACACACCCCAAACATGTTCCACTCTTGTTGAGCGGACGATACATTTTAAGATGCTCTTTGCTGCAAAAGACTACTGAGGATACACCTCACGCCAGATTTCAAATGGAAATTTAAAATTCGTGCCCATACAAAAGACATTGGAAGAAAGGTCGGCTCAAGGAGATGTATGAAGATGCTAAAAACAATCCTGTTTTAATTATTTTTATATGCCATGTTCTTTCAGAAGATAAGTGATCGTGGATCTTCAAAGATTACATTTATTTATTATCGGTAAATTATTATGATTTTTTTCAGAAATTAGCAGACGTGCGTTGATATCGTCTCGGAATTAGAGATTGAAGAGCCGAGTTATAATTTTAGCTTAATTCGTTGCATTCTCTTACGCGCAAATGCCTTTAAAAAGACATTAATCCGTCTCTTCTCCATCTTACAGGACAGATTTGGTTTTCCTATCTTGGTTGACAAGCAGATTACCGCAGAAAATATTGACAACCTTCTTCTTCTATGTGCCGTGTCCCTTCAGGACGTAGGCGATCATGGCCTTCCACTTTTCCCTATCCCTGATGGCTCTGAGCACGCCTTCTCCTGTTCCACCATGCAAACCTCGTTCCGTCATCCACCTGATTAGGTCCTTCAAATATGTTATCCGATACTTTCACTGTCTCTTTTCCCTTCTATCTGGCCTGTTAGTATGAGATTCTACAAATCCTCCTTTCTCATTGCGTGTCCCAGGAACTTTAGCTGTCTCTTCCTGACGCTCAGTATTAATTTCCTTTTTGTTTCCATCATTTCCAAGACCTCATCATTGCTCACATGCTCGATCCATGATATTCTCAGCATCCTTCTGTAGAACCACATTTCAGTTGCTTCAAGTTTTTCCTTTATCTTTGATGGTATTGTCCAGTATTCACTGCCATATTGAAGGACGGACAGCACGTAGAAATCTGGTACTCTATTCTTTGTTTTTAACGAAATTGTCCTGTTTCTTAATACTTTACTCAACTTCTGGAATGCTTCCTTTGCCATGCCAATTCGCCTTCAGATCTGTGTCGCACTCTCCGTCTTCTGTTATAACGCTTCCCAGGTATTTAAATTTTTGTAGCTGCTTGATGCTGATATTCCCGACCTGTAATTGTCATTTTTGGCTGCCCTTTTTACTGATGACCACCATGCATTCGGTTTTCGTGCAGTTTATCTTCTGTTTAGCCAGTTATATCTTTTTCAAGATCGCGTGTATCGCTTCTGACAATTAACTGACTGGATGTAGTGTTACTCTGTTGCTTTCTTTAAACTTTGTTTTCTTCTCATTCTGAGTATAAATATTCTTGCTTGCTTGCAGCATCTTTCGTCGTTTCTTACACGTTACATTCATGCAATTCTCCGCATCCTTCTGTAGAAATTTGTGAAGAAATTGCTTAGAATTCATTTTCATGTTGAAGCATGAATATAACATACAAGTTCTTTTCTCATTTCCTTTCTTTGTTTAATTTGTGGTCTGCGTCATTCACTATTTCAAAGAACCTTCAGATTTCAGTGTTGAATTTTCTATTACCTCACAAAACATTTGCTTGCCGTTTCGTCAGAAAAAAGCCTACAGATTCTAATATATATGTTAAAATTTCTAGCAGAAATCATATATATAAAATAATGTTTAAACAAATAACTTAAAATATATGTCTGTGCGTGTGCAAATATTCTCAGGTGTAGTGAAGCTATAGAAGAAAAAATGTGTACTGATAAAGTCCCTCAAAAAACGAAAAGTGACGTACAATTTTCCTCTTGTCTTATATATTATAATTATTTTATCACAAGCAAGGCACTTTTACTGCCACTGGTGTGCAGGGATTACATAAGAGGAGAGTGATGAGAAAGAGGAATAAGTTATAGGGGTGTCAGAGAATGGGTAAGAGAGGGATGAGCTATACTGGCGTGAAGAAAGTTGATAAGATGAAAGTGGACGGAGAAAAGAAGATGGGGGAAAGGATGCGAATCAGAGAGATAGGAAATGGCAATTGACCTTACATTTAAATTCTTGAAGATTGTAGATGTCAGGAAAGCAAGTATACGAAAGGCAATTCCATAGGCCGGGAATTGCGAGAAAAGAAGCTAATAAAGTAGAAGTTGCGGTTACATTTTACTGTAAAACGGTGGGAGCTAGTTCCAAGTATAGTAGCTCGAGTAAATCCATGCAGAGGAAGCTCTAGTGAGCTAAGCTCGTCGGAGATGAAGCCGTAAAATTTTTGTAGAAAAAACAGAAGCAAGTCATATTACGTGAGAAAGTGATTGCAGTTGAGCTACGAAGTAGGGATCGATCACATTGCAGATTCTCAGTTGGATTTTGTCAAGAACACCGAGGTGAATATCAGGGGAACCCGACCAGATTTGACAGCAGTATTTAATACATAGACGGATGGTAGATTTATATCTGTTCAAGATGAATTGAAACGGGAAAAACATCCTGACCCTGCACAATGAACCGACCTACCTAGCAGCAGATTTAGCTATGGATTCGACGTAGTTATTCTACTTGTGGTCTACTGAGAGAGGTTCACGCGATTTTTTACTTTCAGTGAAACTAGCTCGGCGCAAAGATTGGAATCAGAAATATTATATCATCACAGTTACAAACCAACCTTTTAATCCATTGAACTATTGTACCGTAGTACAATTTTCTGTGGGGAAATTGAAGACTTTACCCTCACAAAACCTAAAAAAAATATTTACATATCTATGAAGTCTTACAGAGATTAAATACTTTTCAACTGCCACTTTAGTGAATAAAGAAACCTAGCACAGCACCCAGTCTGAAATACAACACGCTCGTAAAATACCTCAACCTGCAGAAAAACAAATACGAAGAACAAATTGGACAAGTACATTCAAACCACCTCTCTCTGACAATGTGTCAGGATAGATAAAGCACCCAGACGATGAAACTCAGATTCCACAGTTACCAAGGGTGAATTTTAAGGGTGTTATAATCTGGGCATATGCAAAACCAGATGGCCCAACAATACAGACCTCAGCAGAGACGACCACAGGATAATTTACGCAAAAACCACAAAAAAATAAGTCGACTTAATACTGGACAAAGAAGTGAAGAAATGGATACTGCCAAGAGCCCTCTTGGCTTAACTGAGAGGACGACCCTTCAAGATATCTATCACAGTATTTTGTACACCAACGCAAAGCACTGAGTAAGAAATAAAATCATTCATCTCCTTACTGGATAATGCCATGGCTCAGTGCAAAAACAAACAAATCAGAATAATAATTGACGACATGAATGCCATTGTATGTAAAGAGATGAAAGGAGACACGACCGGCAACTTTTGATAATGATTCCGCAACGAACGAGGCGAAAAATAGGTCCAATGGCTTACAGCAAATGACCAGATAATTACTAACACTTGGTTTCAAGAACATCCACAACATCTGTGGACACGAGGAGGCAACACGAAAAACCACATAGATTACATAACCATAAACAAGAGATTCAGAAACGCGGTGGCGCATTGCAAAACCTATCCAGGCGCCGACCGTAGGAACGATCACATCCCAGTTATCTGCAAACTGAAGATTAAACTTTGGAGAATGAAAAAGCCCATCACAGTACCAAGACTGAAAAACAACACACTCGTAAATAACCTCAACCTGCAGAAAGAATACACAAACAGCGTGAAAAAACAAATACAAAGAACAAATTGGACAAGTAAATTCAAAATAGGACTCACTAAAGGAAGCGATAGTGACATCAGCAAACAACGTTGCCCCAAAGGAAATCAGACGCAAAAGAAAAAACTACTAGATGACTGAAGAGATTCTTGACATGTTGCAAAGGAGACGGAAAATTATGTCAAGACATTGAAGAGAATAAGAAAAAAATTGCACAAGGAAATAAAGAACAAATGCAGACAGGCGAAACAGGAATGGTTCAACGACAAATGCACAGGGTCAGAAAGACTAATCAGGACTAATAAAGCAGACATGCATAAAGAGATAAGAAAAGTGACAGGACATAAAAGCTGCTCCTCAACAGGATGTGTAAAGAATGTTGGAAAAATGGAAACGAAAAGGAAATTAATCTTGATCATCAGTAAGAGACAACTGAAGTTCATGGGAGACGCAATGAGGAAGGAGGGCTTGGAGGACCTGATACTAACAGGCCTGATAAAGAGAAAGAGAGACAGAGAAAGGCAGAGGATAACATATTTGAGGGGCCTGAGTTGGTGAATGACAGAACGGGGGCTGCAAGATGTTACAGGAAAAAGCGTGCTAAGAGCCAGCAGGGATAGGAAAACGTGGAAGGCTATACTTCCTGAAAAGACAAAGCACATAGAAGAATTTCTTAAATATATTAACATCCGGGTCTCTTTGAAGATTACCAAAATCTGAACTACCAATGAACTCAAATTCTTACAGAAACTGCATATCTCCATGATCGATGGTGTAAGCGTACAGGCCTGGTTCAACAACAGAGCAAAATAGAATGCGCCCGCTCTGCATAATTTAAGCGTTAACTGTATATTGGTTATAAGAGCTGAAAAGCAGTATTGTGCCTGAGAAAGTTTTTTCTTGTAGGTTATATAGAATTCCAACCACACAAGAAAACATGGAAAGAAACTGCCAACCATTATATATATATATATATATATATATATATATGACATTATTTTCGTAACAAAATTTATCGTAAATAATCAGGCGGTAGTAGTTAATATACTGTTTGATTAAAAACAGAATATCTACTCAATTACGAGTATCGGTTAAAAATACTGTTCAAACAAACAATTTCAATATGTCGGTTGTTAAACCATTTCGTTTATCTTCGGGATTTTCCGTAACATTGTCTGTTGACATAACGATATATTTCTAAGCAAAGATAGTTATTTGTGTAGAATCGAAAATCGTGTTATATAGGCTTGATTTGACTTCTTTTAGACTGTGGTATCATTCGTGGTCGAGTGGTCTAAGACACACCAGATCAATTGGTGGCTTCCCCTATGTTAATAGGGGGTCGCAGGTTCGAATCCTGCCGAATAACACACATTTTAGTAACAAAATCTATCGTAAATAATCGGGCCGGTAGAAATAAATATACTGTTCCATTAAAATACGAGTATCGATAAAGAAAATAATATATATATATATATTATTTATAATTGATTGTGTTGAATAAGGTGCTCAATGCTCCAAAGATAGGCACACACATGTTACAATTAATTGGAAGCATATGCCGATTGGTTCTATATTGTCACATTTAACGAACCTCATATTATATATATATATATATATAAATTTAGTATATCGAGGCAGCAAGTAATTTTCCAGACATATGTTATTAAATATAAGAGACAATGAATGTCTATTATGTTTAATCATGAGCCGTTCTAAACGTCGTATTTTTGCTTTAATTTCAGTTGAAAATAAAGACAAAAATTCTCCAACATTTGGATAATTATTTATTGGTTTTCTTCTAAGCTTTCGGCTCACATGAGCCATCTTCAGAGAGGTAGTTTAAACTGAAATATTATAAAATCCACCATCACCGACGATTTTATTTTGTGTTGACATAAAACTCCGCTTGGCAACGGCAATAGTTACCAAAAATAATAAACGCAGTTCTTAAGTTTGCGATGCGGTTTTATGACGTCACACCGCGGGATAGCGCGAAATGACAACAAAACCATCTAGTCAAATGCAATGTAATATGTTATTTCCTGTTTTAAAGTTGATTTTATTGAGTGTTGGTTGCTTTGATTTGATGTACATAGCCTCCAATATCTGCAGGTTCCTCTTACTGTGTGTATGAGTAAGGATCACCGTATTGTTGACCAAAATCTGTCTGAAATTAACCTACATGTTTATGTTTTTCAGAGAAATGTTGTTTAATAGTACTCTGATCAGAAAGATGACATGTAAGTCTACGGGAGAGCGTGGTTGTGGTAAAACCAATATATGTACTAGGTTTTTGAGTAGTATCAGAGATGCAATCTCTGAATGGGCATGTAAATTGGTACACTACATTGGTTTTTTGTAAAGAATTTAGTTTAGTGCCTGTTGGGTTATTATAAACTATGAGGTCAATTGTTTTAAACTTTTTATAATATATAATGAGTTTAATTCGATTATTACTTTCGACTGGTTTAACATTTCTACGTATTATGTTTTTGAGAGTTTTTTCATCTTGTTTATAACTATTATGCAATAGTATAAGTTAATAGTGTTATGTTTATTTTGATGTAAACCATTATTATTAATATTATCATTATTGTTAGAGCTATTGTTAAGTTTGTTGAGATACATTTTAATTTGTTGATCAATAACGGAGTTAGGAAATCCATTATTGACTAGTGTTTGCTTAATGTTGTGTAATTCTTTATAAAATATAGATTTTGAAGAAGATATCATTTGTGTGCGTTGAAGTAAGTTTTTTATAACAGCTAACTTATATCGTTGGGGACATTCACTATTATAATTAAGAAGACACGAATTTATGCTAGTTGGTTTCCTATATAGAGAAGTAGTAAATTATCCAAATGTTGGAGAATTTTTGTCTTTATTTTCAACTGAAATTAAAGCAAAAATACGACGTTTAGAACGGCTCATGATTAAACATAATAGACATTCATTGTCTCTTATATTTAATAGCATATATATATATATATATATATATATATATATATATATATGCTAAGATAGGAAAAAATTAGTGCAACATGTTTCTCTTTTATTAATGCTTGGTTACGGACTGAGGGAAAACGAAGAGGAGGCAGAAACTATCGTGCATTCAATATTTTTTGTCACTTATCATTAGTCGGACCCGTGCCACGAGCATTAAAACCATAAATAATTCGCACAGTACTGATTGTCCTGATGAACAGAGAGAGAAGTAGAATCAGGCCAGAGGTAGGGCAGGAACAGTGCGGGTTCGTCAAAGATACTGGAACAAGGAACGCCATATTCATGATTAGGATGCTATCTGAAAGGGCATTAAAAATGAAGAAAGACTTATACCTATGCTTCATTGACTACCCGAAAACATTCGACAGAATACGACACAAAGAATTGATGGAGATGATCGGCAGCCTCGACATTTTCGGAAAAGACATAAGAATTATCAAGAATCTCTACTGACAGCAAACGGCCTGGATACGGACAGGTGACGATCTCAGTAGATGCATAAAGATAGAAAAAGGCGTAAGACAAGGATGTGTCTTTTCACAGGATCTGTTCAACCTATACAGCGAGAATATTTTGAGGACTCTAGATGACACGCCAGGATTTTTTATTGGAGGCCACAACCTGAACAACATAAGGTATGCAGACGTTACAGTGCTGTTTGCGGACACGGAAAAGAAACTACAAGACCACATACAGAAAGTAGCAATGGAGAGTGACAAAAAGGGACTAGAAATAAAGTTTAAGAAAACTGAGTGCATGGTCATCAGCAAAAGATACAATCCAAAATGCCAAATACAGGTGGGAGATATCAGAATCAAGCAAGTACAAAAATTTAAGTACCTAGGAAGTGTTCTAACAGGAGATGGAAAGTGCGACACGGAGATCCGAAGGCGAATTGGCATGGCAAAGGATGCATTCCAGAAGATGAGCAAAATACTAACGCACAGCTGAATCTCAATATAAACTAAGAAAAGAGTGCTGGACTGTAATGTCAGTTCTTTAATACGGCAGTGAATGCTGGACAATATCATCGAAAATGAGGACAGAACTGTAAGCGGCCGAAATGTGGTTTTACAGAAGGATGCTACGGATATCGTGGACTGAGCATGCAAGCAGCGATGAGGTGTTGGAAAGAATGGCAACAAAAAGGAAATTGATACTGAGCATCAGGAAGAGACAACTGAAGTTCCTAGGACAGGCAATGAGGAAGGAGAGCCTGGAGAACCTGATACTGACTGGTCAGATAGAAGGAAAGAGAGACAGAGGAAGGCAGCGTATAACATATTTGCAGGGTCTGATCAGGTGGATGACGGAACAGGGGTTGCCAGGAGCAACAGGAGCAAACATACTAAGGGATAGGGAGACATGGAGAACCATGATCGCCTACGTTCTGAAGGGACAGGGCACATAGAAGAAGAAGAATAAGACTGTGGCCTGACTGCACATTAGAACTTCCGGCAGATGTACACAATTACGAAAAACATAGCCGGCTGATGCCCACTTAGACATACAAAATCCTCAAAAACCTACATACATATACAAGAATCTACTGCTATAATGCACGTGACACGTGTTTGACCAAGGAAAAGTGACCGAAACAAAATTGGAAATTTGTTTCTTTGTCTGTTTTCATTCAATCGCTGATGAAGCTTTATTAGAAGTCAAGCATGTTAGATTGGTATCGGTTAAGTGTGAGCAATCATGTCCCTTTTGTACCCATGATTAACTAGGCAGAGATTTTACCGGAGTAAGCTATTTTTTCTACGGTAGACTGGTTACCAAACAAGGCTATAGAACACAGCTGTTCTGATATTCACCCCATGACTAGAGGGAGAAGAGATGAATTAAAAACTTTCCCACGAATGCCTGTACGTCAGAAAATGCAACGAAATCAACTTTAATTCGAACTCGGATTACCGACTTCTCATTCCGAGCCGATAGACACTGCACCACCACGGATATACATATACGATTTCTATTTGTTCTTTCTTTAATCATCCTATCGAATTCAGGTTCATATTTGATTTGCAACACACACACACACATATATATATATATATATATATATATATATATATATATATATATATATATTGTGTGTGTATTTTGGCAGCATTTTTCATTAATACAGGTTTCATTGAATAATATAGACAAGTTCTGTCTATTTATTTTGTGTAAGATCCGTTCGTATGATCTGATTAGCTTGATAGTGCTGTCATGTTACCCCCACTCAAAATTAATCCCAACATCTTAAGAAAAATCCTACTAGCTTGTACTACCGAAGTCCCTTTTGTCGACCCTAACAACACTATATCTATACAACGTGACGGCGTTTCCATGGGTTCAGTACTCGGTCCGACATTTAGCAATTTCTACATGTCGAACCTCGAGAATACTACTTTACAAAATTCAAAAAACCATCAATATACCTTAGATACGTTGACGATATCCTACTGTTAATTAAAAATACTGACGAAATCCTACAACTTCAAAAACAGTTTCAGGATAAATCAGTCCTAAAATTTACCTATGAACTCAGCAATGACAACAAAATTCCTTTCCTCGATATACTAATCAACACTAATGGCAATAAGTTCACTATCTCACCATATAAAAAACCCACCAACAAAAAATCCCTCCACAGTTAATTATATTAGCGAATGCCCCCACTATTACAAATTAGCAAACATAAAAAATCTACATCGAGCAAAAACCAACTCGTCTACAAAACATCTTCCACAGTGAACTAAAAAACATAAAACAGACACTCATCAACAATAATTTTCCGAACTACATAGTTGATGAACAAATACGACATTTCCTTACAAACCTGAACACGAAAAAAACAACACATGGTAATAACCCAACCAACCCCAAACATATCACTCTCTTCCAAATGCACACCAACTACCAACTAGATGAAAATATCCTTAAAAATCTCATAAACACTAATATCTCTCCGACAGACCCCAACAAAAGAATTAAATTTATCATATACTACGCTAAATCCACAACATCCAACTCAATCGTCCGCAACGACGACGACTCCACCGTTAGCGATTTTCAAAAAAACAATGTAGTGTATAAATTTAAATGCCCCTTTCGAGAATGTATCTCTAACAAACTAAATAATACCTACATTGGACATACTACTAACTCGCTTTCGCGGAGACTTACATTGCACTTAAATGAAAATTCTAACACATTCCGACATTTAAAACACCACGGCTATCAACACACACTTCTTAGGAAAACACTTGTTGAAAATACGTATATACTTAGACAAGAAAATAATAAACGAAAACTTAAAATTCTAGAAGCTATCTACTTCAAACAGTTTAAACCAAGCCTAAATAAAATAAATTTCGACACCTCTACTAACATAATCGACGAGAGAGGTCACAGTTATTATACTTACCCCATACACCATAGTAGCAGCAGTTCCCAGACCAATCCCTCATGCCACTATACACTCAATTGAACAAAAAACCCACTACCACCATTCCTTCTCGGCCTACAGCCATGTGCGACAGAAAAAATGGACCTGTCTAATTTTCTCTGTATAGCTCCACTCTGTTAAAAATTTAAATGTTCTATGTTCACTGAACATTAAATGTTCATCCTTTGATAATGGCTTATGTAAGCCGAAAGCTCAGACCTGATAAAAATTCAACA
>JBBBDQ010000507.1:3362500-3440000 GCA_037127315.1 Ascarosepion bandense | reverse complement strand
TGTCATAACTGGAAGCATATGTTGAATATTAGTGAAGATTTGTGAAATAAGTTAAAAAATCTACATAGCTATGAATATAGTGTTCGAATTTTGATAAATAAATATTATATTGTTAAATTAATTCCGTTGTGTCTGTGTGTATCCGTTACCTATAGACTCCAAAACGGCTGAACCGATTTTCTTGAAAATTTACACAATTGTACGATAAGCGTCCGCGAGTGTTCTTAGCTAGGTTTTGTGTCGAGTTAGTCCCGATAAATATCGAAAATCGATAATCGAAAAAATCGAGTTATAGAAGGAGTAGTCCGATTTTTAATCAAATTTGATACACTCATAGACAAAGACATAAGAAACGATATTCAGAAGTTTCAAGGTTGCAGTTCTTACAATAGTGCAGAAAATCGATTTATATAAGGCAAGATGTTTGTGCGTATGTCTGTTTATTTGTCTGTATGTCCTTTATACAAATCCACGATTTTTATCCGACTCTCACCAAACTTCACACAAATATTCTTTAGGCTGAGTCTGAGCTCCAGGACTATAAGCTTTCATTACACCCGAGCAACGCCGGGCTATACTGCTAGTATATATATATATATATATATATATATATATATATATATATATTTAATATTGAATTGTAATTGTGCTTAATAACATCGTTGCTGATTTTTCTGTATTTTCTGATAATGAGGTATTTTTGGCTAGCAGGGTTTATTTCCCCAAAGTGCTCCATATGATCATCGAGCGTTAATAAAATTAATGTGCAAAGGTTTTTTTAGTTAACTGTGTTCTTTCAGTCATGCTGACTTTGAAGTTTCGTGAAGGCATTATGATATCTTCGCTCTTTAGGATGCTGATTCCTAATGGTTTTTCGTATTGATATAAATTTTGATCAAATTTGAAAAAAATAATAAGTAATTGCCTAGACATTGTGATGAAAGACCACAAAAACAGAATGTGCTATTTTTATACTAGTCCCTCTAGACTCTAACCTATCTTTCAACTTCTTAAAAACTATCAAAATACAAGTATCTTGAAGTGGAAATGTAAAATAGCGGTACATCAATAATTCGAGTTGTAGCTAGAGCACTCGGATAGATTTAAAGAAGATAAACCTACCGAAGGGGTACATTGTAGTTCATGTTTTAAAGAAATACAAATACTTGTCCTCACAAGTACAGCTCTTACATTCAGTCAGGTTTTTAAGTGCCATACGTGATACACACTTGGGTGATCATGTTTCAAAAGAGATATGTCTGACTGGGCAGAAGATTTTCACGCAGCCTTTTTTTTTCAATCATTTCACCCCAGTCAAGGCAGTACCACTGATGCGCAAGGGGTTACATAAGAGAAGAGTGACAGTTTAAGCAGTAAGAGAACGAACAGAACAACGAACCATTTACAGGGGGTGTCGGAGAAAGGGTAACAGAAGGATGGGAATACCAGTGCGAGGATAGAGCGAGAAAGGAAAAGAACAAGATACACTAGTTCATGGGGAAAGGGCAAAAGAAGGACTGGAGTCAAGTGAACGAGAGATGGTAATTGACGTTGCATCTAAATTCTTGGAGATTGTAGTCGTCCGGGAAGCAAGTATACGGAAGGAATTCCACAGGCGGGAAGTCCGAGAAAGGAAGCGGCTGGAGTGGAAGTAGCGGCTGCAATTAGTTGACTTAACTGTATAAGTGTGGAACCTTGTTGCCAGTCTGGTTGCTCGAGTAAATTCTTGTGGAGGGGGCATCAGTGAGCTAAGCTTCTCGGAGCAGAAGCCATAAAATATCTGTAAAATAGACAGAGAGAAGCCACATCCCGTGGGTGGGAGTGGCTGGAATCGAGTTGCAGGTCGGGACCGATCACGTTACAGATTCTTCTTTGGAGCCTGTCGAGAACTCTGAGATGAATGGCAGAAGCGCCTGACCAGATATGTCAACAGTATTCTATGCACTGTCGGATGGCTGATTGATTTGTATATGACTACAGTATTTCCATTACATTCTGCAGTAGACTGGTTGCCAATCATAGAATTAGAATTCAAATATGTCCTGCTATTTAACCCATAGCAGGAGAGATAAGAGATGAATTAATAGGTTCCCCTAAGTATATTTGCGCATTAGTTAATAGAACGAATTCAACTAGACTTCGAAGTCGGCTAGCCGATTTCTTGTTCCGAGTCGATATCCACTGCAACATAATATTACAAATAACTTTATCTATGTAATAAGTGTGTTATGTTAGTTTGTATATTATACAGAAATGATCAGTGGAAGATGTCAAGAAACCATTTCTGACCTTAGGTTTCTCAAAGTATTAAACAATCAAACGCTTTATTCTGTACGAAAGAAAACCCATAATTATTAAGAGATAATTCTTCTTAAATAATGAAAATAGAAGTGAATTCGATACAAATACCACAAAATCAGGAAGTTAGCTAAAACAAGAAGCGCAAGAGAAAAAACAAAAATAAACCGGTCAAATGCAAATAGAAGAAAGCTGGGACCATAAACCTAAATATCACCATTTTCTTCTCTGAAGCGAAAATGCAATGTCCATCAATTCACACCCGACAGTGTAGAAGAACTTTAAGATTTAAGGGTGAATAAAGGATTTATTGTAGCTTCACACGACAAGAGTCTACTTATACCCAACTACTTCTTGTATGTGACGAGTCCCTTCAGGCCGTATGCACTCATGGTATTCTAAAACTCCTTAACCTTTGTATCTCTTCACACCTCTTCTCGTGCTACCCCTCCTAAACACTGCTTCGCGATCCACCAACTCAAGTACCACCAAACTGAAAATGCTGATTATGTTGAAAATGCATAGAAACTATTGATCACCACATTTAGAATACTGCCATCCAAATGAATGCAAAGTCTGTCATGAGAAGGTAGGTCAATATCTGCTTCAGAAATTCTATTACTACCGGATAAAAACAGGAGAACCATCATCCCGATTCTGTAGCTGATGCAAAAACTACTTTCTTCTATACTTACCTGACACAGGAGTTATCATGATTGGTAAGCATGGTCAATTAAGACAAGCTTAGACATGCTAAATTGAAACAAGCTTTGTACACAGTTACCGCGTAAGCGTGGTCTACGTAATCTTTGACCAGTGGCTCGAGCTTCGGCGCCCGATTTCATCGCCTGAAAAAAGGCCTTGTTTAACAACTGGTTCCAGTGGCGGATCCGCGTAAATGCATTACTTTCTTCCACGGTGTTTCTATCAACACTGATCGTACATCAAGAAAATCACACCAACAATATTATCAAAGTCAGAAAAGAAAAGGTTCTCACAATTTGACATAAGACAAAAGACTTCTGTGAAGGCTTTTGAAAAGGAAAAAAGAAAAGAAAAAGAGCAATACAGTTACCAAGGGATGGAATTAGAAAAAAATAACTTAGAAGACTTAAAAAGTAAAATTGTTCCTGTTGTAGTTGGAACTTTAGGACTGCTAAAACTCTCAAGAACAAATCAACAAAGTCTCCAGAGAAACTTATTTCTAAGAATTATCAAATAAGTAATCCGAAGAAAACAGCACATATCCAGCGACAAGCTTTGTTCATTTAAGCTCTTTTGTTAATAATGTGATTTTTAAAATAAAAAAAAAAATCACATAATTCGCTAGTTGTAAGCCATTGGTTATGACCAGCAGGAACAGTGCGTACTACCCGCAAACCTCCCGACTCTTTAAGATAGAATGCTCTGTTATGACATGAATAATTTATATTTGGATTATTTGAGTATCTTTTCACATTTTCGACTTGAATTGTTCACCTATATTGCATATGATACATTATTTTACATCATTTTCTAAAATCATATTTGTATTTCATATGAATATTACTTTTTAAATATTGAAATATAATACAGTGGGGATCTCGTCTCATAGATTCGTTGGGAAGGGGTATCTACGGTAAAAAATGTAGGACCTTCATGCCGAACTTGTAGCAAGTATAAAGACATGTGACCAGGGAACCCAGGAAAAAAATCATGTCAGAGCAGTTGCACTGAAAATACTCGTAGAAAATACAGAGAGAAGCCAGATGAAGTCGGTGGGGAAGTAACTGAAGGCGGGCCGTCAAGTCAATTATATTGCAGATCCTCATTCGAATTTTATTGAGAAAATCAAGATGAAGAGCAAGAGTACTCGACAAGATATGGCAACAGTGTTCAATGCACGGATGAATGGTCAGTCAGTTAAGTACCATGCGCGATACACGCTTTGGGCGATCATGTCTCCAAAGAGACATGACTGACTGGGCAGAACATTATCCCGCAGTAGGTTGCCATTGCTTTCTGCGGTAGACTGGTTGCCGACCAAGGCTATAGAACCCAATCTGTCCTGTTATTTAACCCATAACTGGAAGGAAGAGACGGATTAATACCTTTCCCAAGGGTATTTGCGCGTAAGTGAATGCGAGGAATTCAACTGGAATTCGAACTCGGTTCCCCGATTTCTCATTCCGAGCCGATATCCACTGCGCCACAACGCACATCCGGATGAATGGTAGATTTATAAAAGTGCAAAATGGATTCTGACGAGAAAAACGTCCTGGTATGACACTGAACAAAACTTTCGGAAAAGACATTAAAATCATAACGAATCCATAAAGGTAGCAA
This sequence comes from Ascarosepion bandense, assembly GCA_037127315.1. Lineage (NCBI taxonomy): Eukaryota > Metazoa > Mollusca > Cephalopoda > Sepiida > Sepiidae > Ascarosepion > Ascarosepion bandense. Next base: position 3,435,377 of record JBBBDQ010000507.1, on the reverse strand, counting down.
ACTGCTTGCATACGGACAGGAAATGAATTCAGAAACTCTACAAAAATGGAAAGGAGAGTAAAATAAGTATGTGTTGCTCACCGGATCTATTCAACCGTGATAGCGAAACAATTCTGAGAGAGATAATATCGTTGCCATGATTCGTCATTGGTGGTCACAATTTAATCAATTTAAAATACGCGGTTGACACAGTGCTGGTAACAAAGACGAAATGGAAAATGCAGGAAATTACAGAGAAGGAAAGATTGAGTAAAAACTTCAAGAAAAATGAATGTATGGTCATCAGCAAATAGAAGAAGACCGCAAAATGCCAACTACAGGTTGGGGAAATTGAAATTAAGCACATTAAGAAATTTACATACCTGGGACGCGTTCTGATAGAGCTTGGAAAGTGCGACACTGAGATCCGAAAACGCATTGGTATAGCCAAGTACGTACTTCAAATGTAAACTGAGTGACCGAACAATCTAATTTGAAACAAAGAAAAACTGCTGAACTGGTATGTGATATCTGTCCTCATTTATGATAGCGAATTTTTGACGATCTCTTTAAGGAGAAAAGAAGCTTAAGGCAGCAAAAATGTGGTACTACAGAAAGATGCTGAGGATACCATGGTCCGAGCGCATGAGCAAAGACGAGGTGTTGGTGAGCATGCAAACAAGAAGAAAACTCATACTTAACAGCAGAAAGAGACAGTAAGGCTCCTTGGACACGTAATGAAGAAGTACGGATAGAAAGAAAAGAAAGACGGGGGGAAACACTGCGAGACATTTTTGATAAACTTCAGCAAATGGAGCGTACTTTGGGACAGATAATAAGAGGAAAAAAATTGGGAGCGACAAGAGACAGGGCAAGTGGATGCCCTTGATCACCTACGTCCTGCAGAAACACAGCGAATGAAGAAGAAATTTTAATCTTTCGAAAGTTATATTCAGTATTTATGAAGCTGCTTAAATATTAAATGTTTGAAGCAGTGAATCGGAAGATATTTCGAATAAAATATTTAATAATTCTTCTACTTTTTTCCAGTAAAATCTGCGAATCGTTTCCGCCTGACGGAGTTGCATATATTATATTCTAATGCCTGTTATTTAGCGCCGCTAAAATAATCGTTGCAGTGAAATAGAAATAATTGAATTGAATGGCTTCTTTTATTCTTTTTCATTTTTGCTGGTCAATTTTTCTCTTTAGAATATATCTTCCGTATTTATTTAGGCAACTCGACATGTTAACAAGCGTGTCTCTCTAAAACCTATTACAACTGAGTAGTAAGATCGATCCTCATTGGGTACCCCTTACTTTCAGCCTCGTGCCACATCTATGGTAGGCTTGTAAAACCAACTTTGGAGACGTCGACATCGTCTAAGGTGAGGCCTCCTTGTCTCGCTAGAACCTATTACAACTGAGTCGTAAGTTCAATCCTCCTGGGTTCCCCATACTTTTGGCCTTGTGCCATATCTAAGTGGTGCTTAGAAAATAAACTCTCTAACGTATTTGTCAGTCTTTCATTCGTCCATGCTTTGAATATTACTACCAAATATGGTCTGCTGCTATTTCTGTATATTTAAAGATTCTTAATAAAATCTAGGGATGTGCGTTGTGGTGTAGTGGATATCAGCTCGGAACGAGAAATTGGGGTGCGGAGTTCGAATTCCAGTTGAATTTTTTGGAATTCACTTACGCGCAAATACCCCTGGAAAATGTATTAATCCGTATTTTCCCTTCAGTTATGGGTTAAATAACAACAACCTACTGCGGGCTAATCTTCTGCCCAGTTAGTCATGTCTCTTTCGAGAAATAATCGTCCAAGCGTATATCACGTATGACATTAACTGACTGAATAAAATCTAAAGGGCGATCATCAATATTATTGGTCCTGACCTGGCATCTCGGCTTCAGTCACATTGCCACTATATAATATAGATTCCCTGTGCTTTTTTTTAATCATTTACACCGAGCAAGGCATTCCACTGACACTATTGCGCAGGGGGTTACATTGGGTCGGGGAATTGATGGGAAAAGAATGGTTAGATATAGGAAATGTCAGAAGGAGGGTGATAGACGGGTAAGGGTACCGAGAATGAGGGTTGGTTAGATGGTGAGAGTGTTTGAGAGAATAGTTGGAAGTTAGTGTGTTAGGAGGTGTCTATTAACCTTACATTTAAACTCCTGGAGATTGTAGCTGCCGGGAAACAGGCATGTGAAAGGGTATTCTACAGGCTGGAAGCGCGAGAAAAGAAGCTATTGGAGTAGAAATTACGGTTACAACTTATCTGTTTCACTGTAAAAGGATGGGACCTAGTTGCTAATCTAGTATATCGTGTAAATTAGTACCTAGGCTGCACCAATGATCTAAGTTCATCGGAGCAGAAGCTGTGAAAGTACTTGTAGAAGAGGCACAGGGAAGCCACGTCACGCCGGTGAGAGAGTGGTTGCAGCCGGTCCGCCAAGTCAGGATCAATCACGTGACAGATTCTCCCTTGTATTTTGTCAAGAAGCCCGATGAGAGTAGCAGAGGCACCCGACCAGATGTGGCAGCAGTATTCAATACACGGGCGGATGATAGATTCATATATGTGCAGGATAGATTCAGACGGGAAAAATTTCCGGGCCCTGCACAGAAAACCGACCTTCATAGCAGCGGACTTAGCAATGGATTCGATATAGTCATTCCATTTGAAGTCCGCCGAGTGTGTAAGGCCAAGGAGGCGTAGTGTTTTACTCTCAGGGAGGCAAGCCTGGTTCCATGCTTTACAATAAATAATTCATAGTAATTGTTCGGTTGAACCTTTCGCTATAGCAACTAGATTTAATGAATTTAAGCGCAGTCCTAGATTGTTGCTGTTGGGCAGGATGTGTGTTGCGGTGGAGTAGATTTCGGCTCCGAACGAGAATTCAGAGAGCAGAGTTCGAATTCTAGATGAATTCGTTACATTCACTTCCGCGCAAATAACCTTGGGAAAGGAATTAATCCGTTGTTTTTCTCTCCAGCTATGGGTTAACTAGCAGGTCAGAAGAGTTCTATAGCCTTGGTTGGCAAGTAATGGCAACCTAATATGGGAAAATCTTTTTCAGTCATGTCTCTTTCGATATATGTTTGCTCAAGCGTGTATCACGTATGGCACTTAACTGACTAGCTTGGCAGTAAGGTCGCCTCAATTCATGATTGACTGGGTTAAACGTAACCCTAAGATCTACGTTACAGTTTCTTTTCTCGCACGTCTAGCTGGTGGAATTCTGTTTTTGCTTTAGTCTTCAAAAATTCAAAAGTAATGCCAAAATGCTTTCTTGATTACCCATCCATTATTCTTGCTCCTATGTGTTTCTCTTAACTCAGCAAACCCTTGTGTTTTATTCCATTTACTGCCTCGCATGGGGTGAAATGCTGAAACAAAATCAACTGTCATCTTTCTTTCTTGTATCTTTTGTCTGTAGAATGTAACACGTATCTGTATTTTAATCAATCTTTTTGTACATAGTTGCGGACGATGCATATTTCTGTAACGCTTTAAAATTAGTATAAGATGCCACTAAATGCTGAAAATTTTCCTTACAGGGGCAGTAATAATCTATAAGAAAACAGAATATGCTTCATTCGACGAATAGTTAGAATACCACAGGCAGAACATGCGATCAACAACATAACTAATAGATACTTCAACTGGCATTCTATAGTATTTCGTGTTTGCCGATTAACAAGAATTTAATTATTGAAATCAGACAATCGGTCACTGAGCTGCACCTGGGATAGAGAAGATCAATTTCATAGCATGGATTTTTTTTTTTTTTAATAAGCGTTTCACCCCGAGCAAGGCATGTCAATGCCACTACTGCGCAGGGGGCTACGTAGAGTGGAGAAAGGATGAATAAATATAGGAAATGTCAGAGGGTGGGTGATAGGCGGGTAAGGATACCGAGAATGAGGGTTGGGTCGATGAGAGTGTTCCCATATCGCCTTGTCAGACCAGTCAAGGTTCCTGTGTTTTCGAGCAGACGATCAAAATAGTATATGGAGGTGACAATCTATGACTACTGATACAGGCTGTTAGCAGATGGATATGAAACACGGTTGATACACTGTTATAATTTAGCAGTGTATTCAATGGGAGTCCAGAGGGGCTATTAATGAAATGCTTGTTTTGAGATATACAGACCTTCTTGCGACGCTTTAGCATTTATTCACGTCCGCCATATTTCACAATGGCGATAGCTTGGAAAGATGACCTCGACCAGTTGATCAGTGTCACCCAATCGTGTATAGAAATGACATACAGAAAGTCTTTAAGTTATTTTTTAAATAATACTATATTCTCCTGATACTGATGTTGCGAAAAAGGTGTGAGTAAGTCTGTCAGTTAAGTGCCATACGTGATAGTCATTTGAGCGATCATGTCTTTTTCGATCTATAACTGACTAGACAGAGGATTTCCATGCAGTAAATTGGCTTTTTTATGCGATGGTCTGGTTGCAAACTAAGGCTATTCAAACCATAACTGGACGAAAAATAGACGGATTAATTCTGTTCCCAAAGGTGCATGCGCGTCCATGAACGCAAATTTATAATGCAAATTTTTTCTCTCCATATAATGAGAACGTAGGCAATAATGGCTCTCCACTACTGCATGTCTCTTGTGGATCTTAACTTGTTTTTTTTAAATTTTTCTTCTGTCCTTCTTTACCCTCAGACTATCCGGTACGTATTAGGCTTTCAAAGCCCTCATTACTTACCCGAGTAATTTAAATTACCTATTCCTGGTGTTAAGTATAAGTTTACATTTTCTCCCAAACTTCGTTGTTGCTCACATGTTCGGTCCATGGTATTCTCAGCATTTTTTGTAGAACAACATTTCTGTCGATTGAAGTCTCTTCCTCCTCTTTGTGAAGATTGTCCAGAATTCCTTATCACACAGGAGGTCAGATATCACGTTATAATTCAGTGGAATTTTGTTTCTAACGAATATTTTATGGCTCTAAATACACTGCTTAGATTTTGAAATGCATCCCAAGACGCCTTCGGATCTAAATATTGCAATGTCCATCCTCTGTTAGTCAGTCATTTAAATGCCATACGTAATCAACGCTTTGGGCGACCATGTTTCGAAGGAGACAAGACTGACTGGGCAGAAGATTAAACATTGCTTTCTGCGGTATACTGCTTGCCAGCCAAGGCTATAGAACCCAATCTGACTTATTTTACCCATAACTGGAGGGAAGTGACGGATTAATACCTTTTCCAAAAGTATTTGCGCTTAAGTGAATGCAAGGAATTCAACTGGAATTCGAACTCGGCTCCCAATTTGTCATTCCGAATCGATATCCACTATACCACAATAGTACACTTCCCAAATATGGAAATTTCTCGTTTGACTTTAGTCTCCCCGAATATGACTTTTCTTGATTTCAGTTGAAAGCATGGAATTTTTTGAACTTGTTTCAGTCATTTTCACTTTCAAAAATTACAGTTTATAATTGTATTTTAGATATCCAAAACAAAAACAAAACAAAAGACAATCGGTAGGAGCGATTTAAACTGACACCAAAATAATATAGGCAATAAGTGTTAAATTTGCTTTAGACATTAATGATATTCGCGGTCGCCATATTTCGTACTAGTTTTATTATGAAAATACCCTAAGTGTACTTTTGTCTGACAATTCAAGTTTTACTTTTACAAATTCGATTAAATATCTGATTCTAGAAAGTTTTGCTGAAGGCAGGTTTTAAATCCCAAAAGCACAAACCAATAAAATTAATGGTTCAGCATGGATGTTTATTTCTTTTGCTATTTCATTATTTGAAAAATAAATCTCTAAATCTTGTCCATTAAATGAACAATTCTGTTCTGAGTGGGCAAATGTTTCAGGTGCCTGAAATTTGGTCATACATCTCTTCAGAGAAACAAGAAATGAATGTGTTTTATATTTGCGAATCTTTTTAGGTAGCATACCTTCATTCAAACATGTTTCATTTATTAATATCGACATATTATGTCTTCTTATGTTTATAGTATTCCTTTCTAGTTCTCTAACCGCTTTTTGATGTTAAGATGAAATTAATCAGGGGATGCGACGTAGTTTTTCGTACCCATGAACAGTCGATCTACTATGAAATCATCCTCAGGGGGAATTACAAAGACAAACTTATGGTAACATATTACTGTGATGGTAATTTTTAAAAAGACGCATTAATGCACTGTTATAGGTATTTTAAAATGTAAAATGTTCTGTTAGAATTATGGGCTCTTCTTTAAAACATGCGGCTCAATGTAAGGGTAATGACAAGCAGAATATATATATATATATATATGGTTATGTCAATTTTTCATTGCTACATGGAAATTTCTGTTTCGAGATTAATTCTCATCATCAGGTAATGCTGGTATGGTTGTGCAGAGGATTTACATTTAAATGACAAATACTTTCGGTTTACTGTGAATATATATATATGTGTGTGTGTGTGTGTGTGTGTGTGTGTGTGTTTGCGGCTAATCAGAATGGAGATTCACTTAGGGGTTTGACCTCGAGGAATTTACGTACTAATCAACTCTTTTCCTCTTTTTTTCTTTTTCCTTGACCCTATTCCTGGTGGTATTCATATTAAAGTTTTCTGTATAGTCCTTTACTGTTATGTAGCACTCTCTTGTGTTAAGTTTTGCTACTCTGTCGCTAATTTTTAATCTATCCGTGATTCTTTTGCTATCTGTATTAATCTTATCTACTAAGTCCACTTTATTCTTATCAACTTTTCTATAGTTCTTTGTTAGGTTTTTCATGATTAGCATGTTGTATTTTTCCGGCGTTATTTTATAAACATTAGCCGTTTTATCTGCTTTCATGAACACTTTGTCTGATGTTTTCATATCATTCACTACTTGTCCAAGATGTTTTTGGAAATCGTTTTTCCTTTTTTGAAATGTTGTGCTACTTATTATATCCAATAAGTCATTTTCGAAGACGCATAACTTTTCAATACATGGAGCTGTTTTTTGCTTTTAAACTCAAATGTATCATGTTCTTTTGGTTTTTCTTCTTTGTGTAAGAAGAAATACCAAGAAGAAATATCACATCAAATGTAATAAAACTTAAGGGAAAATCATAAGATCAGATAAATGCGAAGGAAAGCAGACAAGAGAGGAATAGGGTCAAGGAAAAAGAAAAAAAAAAGAGGAAAAGAGCTGATTAGCACGTACATTCCCCGAGGTCAAACCCCTAAGTGAATCTCCATTCTGATTAGCCACACACACACACACAGATACATTCACAGTAAACCGAAAGTATTTGTCAATTAAATGTAAATCGTCTGCACAACCACACCAGCATTGCCTGATGATGAGAATTAATCTAGAAACATACACATTTCCATGTAGCAATGAAAAATTGACATAACATATAATTATATTATATTAAGCTCTATAATACTCATTATATTGAGCACTGTTTATAATAAAATAAATTCCAGAAAACTCAAAATATAAAAAATTCCTTGAGTCCTCTTCACTTAGAAATATATATATATATATATATATATATATATTGTAATTTTGTTATTACAATGGCTTATAAAAGTATTATATAAATACACAAAAAAATTCATGTTTCAGAATAATATTGTTCTTCAGATGATTATATAATAAAATTGTTAAAACTGAAAACACGTAGCTGCTACACTCGTAATGAATTTTGTTGTGTGTTGATAGGTTGTTTTCGATATAGACAGTCTCGAAAATTTTAAGTACTTGGGTTAAAAAAACAAAAAAACTCCAGCACCTTCAAAAATGAATTTCATATTAAAATTAAGAAACTAGTAAGAGAACGGAAAAGGATTATTATAAAATAGACAAGATGTATCTATATTATTCAATGAAACGTGTATGTATATATATATATATATATATATATATATACCGGACTAATGTGAAGTTTGCGTTGATGCAACTACACAGCAGAAGTAGAAAGGTATTTCTTTTCTGTTTGTAATCATCCAATTAATGTCCTTTTTTCCGAAATAAATAATAATTACATTCACAAATTTTTTAAAACAAAAACTCATTGATTAGTAATTTGTTTTTTAAAGATATAAAATATGTTTGATACGCTACGCCATAATATACGAAAATAAGCGTTCAAATAAATTAAAAAGGACTGTTTTACCTGGTACAACGTATAGCAAAACTATTTATGAAGATGTACACAAACACATTGATTATATAATTGAGTGACAGATTCGAATTTCTTTTGTTGTTCTCTCTCTATATATATAAAAGGCCATCTGTGAGTCTGTGTATGACTGTTCATTGTGCACACATACATATTTTAAGCTACGCCATTTAAACTTTCTAGGGACACAGGAAAATCTCAATAGAAACAAAGAAAAGAGTGCTGGACTGCTACGTGATGTCTTTTCTTCAATTCGGCAGTGAATGCTGGACAATATCATCGAAAATGAGGACAAAACTGGAAGCGGACGAAATGTGGTTCTACAGGAGAATGCTACGGAAATTGATACTGAGCACCAGAAAGAGACAACTGAAGTTCCTGGGACACGCAATGAGGAAGGAGAGCCTGGAGAACCTGATACTGACTAGTCAGATAGAAGGAAGGAGAGACAGAGGAAGGCAGCGGATAACATATTTGCAGGGTCTGATCAGGCGGATGACGGAACGGGCGTTACCAGGAGCAAACATACTAAGAGCCACAAGGGATAGGGAGACGTGGAGAACCATGATCGTCTACGTCCTGAAGGGACAGGGCACATAGAAGAAGAAGAAGAAGGGACACATATCTACAGAGAAGCCGGGTCAATACAGTTTTTTCAGTTTAAGTTCCCCAATTTTCCCTTTCGCAGTCTTTGGCCAATGAGGCCGATTGTTTACATTTGATCCGTAAAACATCTAGGATGGTTCCTAAATCACGTCACACAGAAATCAAATCACACGTGTCAAACGCGATTAAAAAAAAAAAAAAAAGAGCCTTTATATTTAATTTTTATTCCGACGTTTTAAAAATTCATTTTGTCAACAAAAAAAAAAAGTGAATATTTTTCCCGTAATTTTGAAACAAAAATATTAAAAAAAAAGAAAAAGTATTTTTTTAAACAAAAATATGTAAAAAGAAAGTGCCAGTGGTTAATTTAATTATTTAAGTCTTTTTTCTTTCAGGTTTAATATTTCATACTTCAGAAAATAAAACTTTAAAAAAAAAACCTTTTCTTTTCGCTAAATATTTTATGCCGGAAATCAACTGTCTGTAATTGATTTCCATCTACTCCCCTCATTGGCATCTTCGACTACTAAATTGTTCGAGGTTGCACGGGCAACGCCGGTTTATGAAGCTAGTAAAAAATAAACATTAAAATATTTCCCGATAGTATTATACAAATGACAGAAATTAATGCGCATTAAAAGAGAAACAGTTCGCATTGAAGAACATTAAAAACTGAATAAAAACAGTAACTTACAGCAAGACTTGTCCGCGGCCACCACTAATCAACACGTTAGGGTCATTTTCTCGACGTGATCTACAAAAAGAAATAATATTGAGTAATACATTTTATGAGTGAAACTGATAAATTTGGTTTCATAACATAAGAGCATTCATGATATAAATTAATTGTCTGTCACATGTCTGTTTAACTCCTTAAGACCTCGGGCTTACGCTCTCTATATTTATTTTCTGTGGTTTTAAAAACAAAATATGGAAGGTAATTCGACTGTTTCACACGAAAAATAGTTAGTCTCTATAGGCGAAGAAGTAAGCCATTGTATTCATTTTTGAACTTGCAAAAGTTTTAATTTTATTACAAAAAATATCTGTAATAGTTTCTCTTGTTTTTAATCAATTTTGAAAAAATTGTCCGACCCCCGAGTCAAAGCGATTAAGCTGCTAAGAGGGTAGATAGTTCTTCAGAGTGAAGGAAACTGAAAAACTTATTCCCGATAGAGGACAATAAAATTCTTCAGGACACAGAAGATGACTACAGACGTTGTCTTGAAATTTTGAGTGTGGTAGTTCTATATTCATTATCTATCGTCGCCTTCTTTCTCCTTGAAACCTAATCTTTCACTGTTCTCTCTCTCTCTCTCTCTCTCTCTCTCTGTGTGTGTGTGTAAAGAGGCTTTCTAAGTTTATTTGATTTCAGTAAACTCTTGAGTTTTAGTAGCTTCATCATCATCTTGTAGGTTAAACGATTGAAAAGACATTCTAAAACTTCGTAATGTTGTTCGAATTATTCTATTACCATGGTCCTTTTTGTTTTCAAGGATCATTTAGGATAATTCTGGATACTTGTTCTAACTTTAATTTTTTCAGAAAATAAAGACGAGGAACCTGGTCCTAGAGAATGGTTCACACTAGTCTTAAAACGATTATATTTGCAATCAATATTTTAATTTTGTTCTGACAATGGTTTATAAAATATTATACAAAAACACAAAAATTCATGTTTCAGAATGTCTCCAGATGATATGTGATAATACTGATAGACATGAAAACCCGTGGCTGCTACATTCGTAATAAATTTTGTTGAGTGTTCTTTGGTTGTTTTCGATATAGACAGTCTCGAAGATTTTATTTAAGTCCTCTCGATAGGAACTGAAGCTTCGTTAAAATATACTCCTTTATGACATCATTACTTCTTGAGATCTTCATTAATTCAGGTCCTGTTAAAATAATCTTAATGGTAAAAACTTTATTTCATTGGACTACGTGAAAATATCCGTTTCGTAAGTTCTTTGCCGAGAAAACACTAAAATTCTGGAATGACGGCGTCTCTAAGTTGGAGAATAAATAGAGAAAGATTATGCAACAAAATGCTTCTTATTTAGTTGAAAAAAAACTTTTAATGGCATAATTTGTCTTGTGTTTTTGTTTCTCCTCAAAACTGTCAAACTTTCCAGACAACCCAAGACATCAACAAAAGTATCTCCTTGAAAATGAATTATTATAAAGATTAAATATTCTAGTCGTATGAATCGATTCTAAAAATGTTTTCGGTATTAAATAATCAAAACAAACCATAACTCAAAAAGAAAAATACCTCAAAGATCTCACCGCCCGCCCATTATTTTCTCCCTTGGAGCGAAGATTTTTGCTGTTGGCTATAGATATTTCTTCCTGTCACTCACTAAATGTTTCGAAGAACATTGTTGTATTTAAACAATTTTTATCACCTGTTAGTTTATAATTAAGAAACAGTGAGTTAAGATGGCGGATTCGTCATTGCAGTTGGTTTTCAGCTACTGGGCCTCATATCCATCCACCAAACGCACACGGTATGAACAAATATTTAATTAAAGAAAGAGTAATGTTAATGAAATTTAGTTTATTTTTGCAGTGGTTGCTCTCCTGTAGATTACTGTTACTGTAAATTTAGATAGTATGAAAAAAATGACGTGCATATTTCTCTGTCAATCTGTTGTAACGAAGCATCACCAGTTCATATCGCATTATCAATTTTACTGTGAAATTTTCAAAAATGCAGAGTAGTTTCGATTTAAAGGGAGACTGCAAACAGCAAGATATTTTTCATTCTTAGAATGCTTTCTCATTTCTATAATTACCCATCTGCTCAGTCCCATTTGTGTTTCTTCAGAACCCACAAATTCAGCCGATGGTTTATGTAGTTGGAAGCCATATTATGAAGACGAAATGCCGCAAATTCACGGCTACCACGAGAGTTGAGGAAATATAAATATGACTGCTAAGAAAAACTGTATTTTTCGTGTGTTAGTCTACCTACCCATGCTTTCTTTGGGACGAACTCGTGCTGCAACTGCGTTTGAAAGTACTGGTCTACACTTTGTTTGGAAAGAATTCGTGTCACATTTTTCAAGTTTCAAATAATTACGCACTACCCATTTTTGTTGAACTGCTTTGCATTCTCAAGTTACATAACTACAGTTTAAACTGCAACTATACTGAGGGGGCCTTAGTTAGAGTTTATGTATGTGACCCGCCATGACCACGTAGGGTTTTGTTTCCGTGATTATACTTCTTCTATACTAATTGCCAAATATGGCTAGAGGGAGTACTCCTTCCTGATATATAATCCATCAGAATTTTTGCAACATGCTGATGTATTAATATTCTTAAAGTTATAGCTTATTTTTGTCGTGATTTACAAACTGTACGTTTCGTTCACTGAAAGACTTGCAATTTTTCACAATAAAAAAATGAAAATCTATTGCGCTTAGCTTCGGATGCTATTAAAACCAACTGTACTTTTTACCGTTTACCTGATATCAGTTTTCGCCAGAAATTTACGTCGATCGGTCATTGTCTGGCGAATATTGATTGTGATTTGGACGGATTAACACAAGTCACAGAAAGTTATAGATGAATAGTTTTTTTTTTTTTATAAGCGTTTCACCCCGAGCAAGGCATGTCACTGCCACTACTGTGCAGGGGGCTACGTAGAGTGGAGAAAGGATGATTAAATATAGGAAATAACAGAGGGTGGGTGATAGGCGGGTGAGGATACCGAGAATGATGGTTGGGTAGATGAGAGTGTTGTGAGAATAGTTGGGAGTTAGTGTGATAGGAGGTGTCTATTGACCCTACATTTAAACACCTGGAGATTGTAACTGTCGGGAAAGCAGACTTGTGGAAGGGAGTTCCACAGGCGGAAAGCGCGAGAAAAGAAGCTGTTGGAGTAGAATTTACGGTTACATCTTATTTGTTTAACTGTAAAAGGGTGGGACCTAGTTGCTAATCTAGTATCTCGTGTAAATTCGTGCTTGGGCGGCACCAGTGATCTAAGCTCATCGGAGCAGAAGCCATGAAAGTACTTGTAGAAGAGGCACAGGGAAGCTACATCACGCCGGTGTGAGAGCGGCTGCAGCCGGTCTGCCAAGTTAGTATCAACCACGTTACAGATCCTCCTTTGTATTTTGTCAAGAAGCCCAAGGAGAGCAGCAGGGGCACCCGACCAGATATGGCAGCAATATTCAATACACGGGCGGATGGTAGATTTGTATATGTGCAGACAGAAGTTATAGATGCATACTTTTTCCAATGATGCCTGTGCGAAAATAAATGAAGGATCTCGATGGCAATTCTCCGACTTTTTACCTGCTTACCTGCTTACCTGTTTACCTGCTTAGATGACTTCCACATTCAACAATGTTTTTTGTACTATGCTAAATACGTCAATTTATTCTCCCGTGTGTGTGTGTGAGCATAGCCGTATCTGATTACCGGGCACGGGTCCGGGCCGATCCGTGCAATCATAGTGAAAATCCGGGCAAAGAAAAATGTCTTAGTCAGAAATCAAACTAAACAATTCACGAAGAAAGAAAGAAAGAAATACGAATAAAACATCCGAATGAACGCAGTCAAAATTTGTTTATTTATTAATTTTGGGAGAAAAGACTGGTTACACTCAAAGTCTGAACCCGATTTCCTGCTTTCGTTCACGTTCTGTGCCTAATTTTCATTGGGATAGCCGAAACAATCCGCAAAAATGATAGTTTCTGGAAACGGATGACACTGATGACGTCGTCACATTGTCAACTAATAAATCCGGGCAATTTTCTCTGTGCCAGGTGTTTTTTAACATCAGCTAGGACCCTGTGTGTGAGGGAAATGTCTCAGTTGGGCATATAAAATATTCCTCACCTTTTCGGTAAATGGAAGTTGTGCAATTCGTAGAAGATTTGTGAAAAAATATCAGTGCTTAGTTTGGAAATAACGACAGAAAAGTGGAAACTTCCTACTTAAATTATGTAAGAAAACACCAGAACCTTTGAAAGGCCTTCACCACATCAGAAATTTTTCCTTTCCTAAAAAATGATCGAAATGAAGCTTCCGAAATCAAAACATCTTCACAATATTCGGCAGTTCACATAAAAGTTAACAAACTACTTATGCAGCCAATATCCAATTTAAAATAAAGAAAATAAATCAGATGAAAGTAAATGTTGCGCTCTCAGTGTTAATCAGAATAACAATTACTTTCGAGCCAATTACACTCGAAGCTTCTTAGTTTTGTCAAGGTTAATAAGAATTCAGTAAACAGATTAAATTTATCTGCCAAGTGGACTAGCTATATATCCCCCCCACTAGCAGAATTCGATGATTGAACTAAAGGAAATACATAGAATGCTGATTTAGATGTCTCTCATATCAGTTGTTTAGCAAGCCACGTTGAAAAGAATTCGTTGCTACATAAATTAAGTAGTTTATTTTAACGAAGCTCTAATTCATTTCGATAGGATTTAATTATGAACGAAAGTCATGTCACAATTTAGCCTTATATAACAATAAATATTTGTCACAATTTAGCCTTATTATAACAATAAATATTTGTCACAATCTAGCCTTATTATAACAATAAATATTTGTCACAATCTAGCCTTATTATAACAATAAATATTTGTCACAATCTAGCCTTATTATAACAATAAATATTTGTCACAATCTAGCCTTATTATAACAATAAATATTTGTCACAATCTAGCCTTATTATAACAATAAATATTTGTCACAATCTAGCCTTATTATAACAATAAATATTTGTCACAATCTAGCCTTATTATAACAATAAATATTTGTCACAATCTAGCCTTATTATAACAATAAATATTTGTCACAATCTAGCCTTATTATAACAATAAATATTTGTCACAATCTAGCCTTATTATAACAATAAATATTTGTCACAATCTAGCCTTATTATAACAATAAATATTTGTCACAATCTAGCCTTATTATAACAATAAATATTTGTCACAATCTAGCCTTATTATAACAATAAATATTTGTCACAATCTAGCCTTATTATAACAATAAATATTTGTCACAATCTAGCCTTATTATAACAATAAATATTTGTCACAATCTAGCCTTATTATAACAATAAATATTTGTCACAATTTAGCCTTATATAACAATAAATATTTGTCACAATTTAGTTCCTTATTATGACAATAAATATTTGTCACAATTTAGCCTTATTATGACAATAAATATTTGTCACAATTTAGCCTTATATAACAATAAATATTTGTCACAATTTAGCCTTATATAACAATAAATATTTGTCACAATTTAGCCTTATATAACAATAAATATTTGTCAAAATTTAGCCTTATTATAACAATAAATATTTGACAGTGGTATCAGAAGCACAACCTGGAACATTATTTTGAATAAATATCAATCTTATTTTGATAGTAAATACTTACTACTAGATATTTGTGTGAATATATCAGGATGGGTAATCTGTGAAGATTCAGCTAATAAACTTCTGAAACATTTTGCTGTCATTTCTTATGGCATTGGTAGACATATATATATATATATATATATATATCAGTGAAGTAATTCCTCACAGTCACAGCTTTTGATGTTAGATGTTCAATTTTAAATTTACATCCACTCTCTCCTTGATAATGGCGCTATTACCCATAAATTTATCTCTGTGCATATCATCTATTCTTCAAACATAGAATTCTGGGAAATTTTGCTCTCTTCTTTCAAAATATGTTTGCTTCTAATTTCATATTACACCGTTGACTTAGCTATCTGAAAATTAACAAAGTAGAATTGATCTTTCATTAGATGCAGTATACTTATGGCTTTAAAACTGGCAAGAGTTCTTCAGTACGGCAGTGAATGCTGGACAATATCATCGAAAATGAGGACAGAACTTGAAGCGGCGGAAATGTGCTGCTACAGAAGCATGCTGCAGATATCGTGGACTGAGGATGCAAGCAAAGATGAGGTGTTGGAAAGAATGGCAACAAAAAAGAAATTAATACTGAGCATCAGGAAGAGACAACTGAAGTTCCTGGGACATGCAATAAGGAAGGAGAGCTTGGAGAACCTGATACTGACGGGCCAGATAGAAAGAAAAAGAGACAGAGGAAAGCAGCGGATAACATATTTAAAAGCCCCGATCAGGTGAATGACGGAACGGGGGTTGCGAGGTGTAACAGGAGCAAACATAGGAAGAGCCACAAGAAATAGGGAGACGTGGAGAACCATGATCGCCTACGTCCTGAAGGGACAGGGTATAAAGAAGAAAGAAGATCGTTAAGCTAAATAAATATCGATATATTTTTAATTAGAGAGCTAATTAATAAGTTTGAAATCTGTGAAAGAATTAACAATATGGGATCATTTTATGGAAGACCCGAACGCAATAAATAATTATTAAAAAATAACGTCAGTAATTCAACTCCCGAAGAGGTTGCTCTAAGTTCAGTTTTGAAGAAGACAACTGAAAATAACTGATTTCGTTGACAATGTGTGTTTTACTTTACATCACACACGAAGTTAGCAGAAATAAAATAATACCAATGTAAAATAAAAGTATAAACATTTTAGTTTTCTCTGAATCTAAATTACTTATATATTTCCCGTCATTTTTAATGGTGGTGCTGGACAGCAATTAAAAGCAAAACCGTGTCAGAAAAGCGCATATTTCCTAAAATACAATTTTGCCTTATCGAATATAAAATACCAGTGGATTTGACGAGCCAAGTTGAATTACAGGCTTCGTCAACCTCAGGAATCAGTCGCAGCAAATCGTTTATAGCCTCTACATGACATTCCTGTTCAGATGAAATTCCTTTCATGTGAACTCCAATAGTTCGATTTTCTTTTTATTGAACGAAATTTATTCGCAAATGTTTTAGCTCTTATTTCTTATTTGTGTTCCGATCCATTAACAGTACTTAAACGCATTACCTGTATAATATCATTACCAAAAGTGTTTATTGCTTAATAATTTATCTAAATGTTCTACTCCATTATCAGATAACTTCAGCAGAAGGGCAAACTTTGATTTTGAAACCCGAAAACCGTAGGTTTATTGAATGACATTTTTTATGGTTTATCATTCTCTTGTAGGTTATTTAAAGTCAAAATATTTATTTTTCGGTTTTAAGAAGTTTTTGAAGACGACAATGGTTTACTGATTTAAGTTCTACTAATTAACCCGTATCTTAGAGTGAGGGGTGGATTCATACTTTTCCTAAAAGTATTTGCGCGTAAATGATTATAACTAACCAAACTGGAATTGAAACACGGTACTCCGATTTCCAATTCCGAGTGGTTATCGATTACACCATCCTCACACTCAGTCTTACAGCACCTGGTATTCCAAAGTATCATTCATCTCATAACAGACCAGGCCTAATCATGAACTTTGAACCATAGATAGTTTCACAATACTTCAAGACGATAAATATGAATAATGCCAACATTACATTGATTATATATATATATATATATATATAAAGAGAGAGAGGTAAAATGGTTTTCCTGCTGGTGTAGGGGAACCACTGAGTCAAGCTTTCACCGGATAAAGAACTATGATGTATGCACTTGCGGAAACAAATGTGCTATTTGGTTGTACAGTGCGGATGAGAAAGAAGAATGTTTAGATAAGGCCATTTGAATGAATCATAAAACCAGCTCAAGTGTAACCTTTATTGTTGAGCTAATTAAGAAGCATTCACGAATTGCAAAAAGAGAATACAAAACAGCACCTGATTTGAGAAATAAATTGATTTTAATCTATTCTTTAAAGGGAGAGATTTTGCTGTCAATGATAAAAAGATTTAAAACGCTGAGTATTGAATAATAGAGTTGTACAAATATGATCCGCTTTTGAAAAGTTCCTTGAATGACTAGTTAATTCGGCTCAATTTACAAAGATTTAGAGTGAAAGAGAATGAAATGACGAGATATCAGGTTGGCTTTAGATTTAAGTTTTTAGGACAACAGAAATAAATGGCAAATATAAAGTTGCATGCGATTAGAAAATATCAAGTATAGTTAAATTTAGTGTTTTAATGTATTTTTCTGCAAGACGCATTGACTTGATTCTCTCATATTTTTGAAGCAGTGCCCTCCTCTGAATTCCTCTTTGTGTTAAAAATGTCAGGCACCGAAATACTAAAAACAGTCTACAATGCAATTTATCTCGAATATTTTTACCTTTCAATCAGTCAGTTAAGTACCATACGTGATACACGCTTAAGCGATCATGTCTCTTTCGACACATGACTGATTGGGCAAGACATTATCCCGCAGTAGGTTGCCATTACTTTCTGCAGTAGACTGGCTGCCAACCAAAGCTGTTATTTAACCCATAACTGGAGAGAAGAGACGGATTAATACCATTCCTAAAAGTATTTGTGCGTAGATTCAACTGGAGTTCGAACTAGGCTCCTCGATTTCTTGTTCCGGACCGATATCCACTGCACCAAAACGCACAAAGTTTTCCTTAAAAAAGGGGGGGGATTTGAATTTTTCAATATGAAACTTCGCTTTAAAAAATTTGTAAATGATAAAGTTTCCTCTTAATTTTTAAAGAATCTGAAAAACTAGCCAATTTTTAAGTACTTCAAATTCACCATCATCACCAAAGCGTTGCTGTTGTCAGTTGGTAGTATGATGATACAAATTTCATTCTGTAATGATTGATTGCCAAATTTTCATGATTGGTTTGTCGTTTCAAGTGTTTTTCTCACTCTCCATTTTTGCTTTATGAATAATAGAAATAAAGTTGAAGATAATAGCCAACATCTAAATATAAATAATGGTGACGACTCATTCTGACAATTAAGACATAAAACTTAAGATTTAATGACATAAAAAATTGGACATATTTCCTTTGGAATGGAAAAAGGCACGAATCATAAATAACGTGAAAAGAAACAATATCTTAAATTCAATGTGATTTGTTTTAACTTGATATTTCTTCTTATATGCGACGAACCCCTTTAGGATGTAGGCGATCATGGCCTTGCACATATCCCTCTCCAGTGCAAATCTAAACAACCTTTTTCCTCTTATACCACTCAACTATCGAATATCCATCTGCTCAAGCCCATCAAGTATGTCACACGTTGCCTTTCCTTATCTCTCCTTCCCACTATCCGTCCTAGTATCATCAGATTCTGCAGGCCCTCTTTCCTAATTGCAAGTTCCGGAGACTTCAGCTGTCTTTTTCTAATATTAAATACAAGTTTCCATTTCGTGTCCATCCTCTCCAAAACCTTATTGTTGATCAGATGTGATGTTCATTGTATCCTCAGCATCCTTCTACAGAACCATATTTCGGTTGCTTCAAGTGTTTGTTTCATCTTTGATGAGATTGTCCAACATTCGGTGCTATGTTGTAGAACAAACTTCACATTTGATAAAAGGAAATCATAAAGAAATTGAGATTTTAATCAATTGTCACAAAGAAATGCTTGAATATATTTAAATTTATATTGGAAGATATTGTCGGTGAAAAATCTCAAAAAAAAATTACCTGTAGTAATGATGGTACGCTAGCACTATTACGAATGAACATATGTGCACGTTTAAACACATATGTTCATTAGTAGTAGCTAATCTACCACTATTACAGACGGATGTGCCTTGTGGTGCATTGGATATAGACTCGGAACAAAACATCGGAGAGCTGAGTTCGAATTTTAATTGAATTCGTTGAATTCACATATGCCTTGGGAAAGGTATTAATCAATCGCTTCTTCCCTCTATGGGTTAAATAGAAAGAGATTGTGTTATATAGTCTTAATGGGTAACTAGTCTATCGCTGAAAGTAATGACAAGCTACTGCGGAAGAATCTTCTGTATGACTGGTGGCACTTAAATAATTGACTGATTATACGACTAGGCGTAATGCATAGGCTCGCTACGTAACAAAGGGGCAATGGTACTGGTTCTGATATCAACACTCAGTTGTGTGTATGTCTGCGAACAGAGAGCAGATGAGAAAAATAGTGAGAGGTGCTTGGTAGCGAGGAACAGCTACCCGCGTCAGTACCCATCTCATTGCACTAGAAGGTAATATCGATGTCAGAGAAAGCTACGGTTGCGGGACTGAGGTAAAATTTGACCTCAGTGCATGCCGCTTGCTTTCGCACGTTAAACCGAGTTTGTGTCACAGAGTGAAGGGATGAACAAATATATCGGTTGTTTTCACGATTTAAATGTGGTATTGTGGTACATTTTTTTCTTAATCATATCACCCCGAGCAAGGCGGTAACGCCACTGATGTGCAAGACTGAAAAGATTTGGAAAAGAGAAAGCCGGAAACTACATCCTAAACAGAGAACAAGGGATGAGCCTCTACACCTGTACAATAGACGTGGGTGGAGTGTGAACCGGGCGATAATTTAGTCAATCTACTCCAATTGAAAAAAATAAAAAGAAAAAAAAGAAAAAGTAGGGGCGTTGTGTTAAACCAGTTGATAGAAGAATTATTTTATCTTTTTGGATGCTACGTGCTGTATATGCGGGCGGGGGGGGGGAATCAACTAACTATACAATGGCCGAGCAAAGAAGACGACCAAGGAATTTAACAGAGGAATTTGCTATATTGAGTGAGGACGGATCGGTTCTTGCGGTAAATAGGCCAACTGTAATCCTCGAAAGGGTTGTCATTCTGATTGTTAGTATAGATCAGTTTCTTCCAACACCTACTATACTTTATGCCACACTTGTTTATTTTTTAATAATAAATAATCTGTCTTTTGGCAGAGCTCACATGAAAACTTAAATGTGTCTGGGCACTATGAAAGAGCTGTCCGTGGCAGTACCTTTCTCATTGCATTAAAGAAGGTGGATCCGTATTAATACTGATACCAGAGCAAGCAACGGTTGCGAGGCGAGGCAACTTTCCTATGGGAACAGTCGATTTTTACCTTACTGTAGCATGAGTATAATTCTTGGACAGCAAATGTTTGATTTTGTAGTATATATTAAATATCGACCATAAATGAGAAATCGGAGAGCCTATTTCGAACTCCAATCTTGTTTATGACATTTCCTTACGCGCAAAAACCATTTAGAAATTTCATGCGTGACAACCTTATATAATAGAGGCAAATTTATTTACATATCTCAAAATTCCTATCTAATGTTTGTTAATTGGGGCCGCAATAGACACCCTGTTAGCTAATGCGGATCGATATAGATAAAACTTCGGAAAACTTTATCATTCTCTTGCTGTGGTAAGATACATGCTTGTCTTCAAATCCCCTGGAGAACGAGCGGCTTGCTTAATTTTTATCCCATACAGAAATTTCGTATGAGATTATGCGTTAGCTCCCTAAGCACGGTTAAACAGATAGTCTTTCTCAAACGCCGCGATGCAGCTCGAAAAGCAACATGAAACAGGAGTCTGTAGATTCACTTTGCTGTTCTATTTTTTTATAATCGCCATCTAATCTGTTTAATAAAAATCCCAGGTTAAAATGAATATCAGACGTCAAAGAAGAGTAGAGTGAATTGGAACAAATTCTGAATTAATGCAGATGAGTCGGCGGACGAAGAAGAAATCTAAACCAAAATGGATTTTCTTCCAGTTTGACGCGGTGTCGTTTCTGACAATCGAAACATTGTGGAAGGAACATCATTAATGTATTTGTGTGCGTATCTGTGTGGAATGGGAGGCAAAACTGGAAGTGAGTGCGAGAAATTGTTTCATGAAGCATCATGCCAATTTATACAGCTTTAAGAAATTACTTTTACAGCATTGTTATAATACTTTCCCCTAAATCAAACAGTTTCATTTAAGAGAAGGGCTAACTTAGTTTAGGATTAATTTCCACATTTAATGAACAGAACTTTATGAAAATCAACTTTTGTTTACGGGAAATCATGTTCTATTTGTTATACACCATCATGACATTGGTAATCATAGCTTTCCATAAATTCCTGTTCTTTGTTGTTTTTACTAAATTTTGTGTTTTTGTTATCTCTGCTAAAATCTCTTCTGCCATCCATTTATAAAAGCTCATTTTTTCAATGTCTCTTGTCTTTTCTTTTCAGAACATTGTCGATGATGACTCTCCACAATTTCCTATCCTTTGTAATTCGTAGTACATTTAATTTTTGTTATATCTCCTAAAACTTTTCCCTTTACTCAATCTTGCTAGCAAGTTTATACTGTTTGCCCGTTTCCCTTTTGTCCTTTGAGTATCAAACATTCCAAGACCTCTTTCCGTATTGTATACCCTAGAAATTTTAAGTGTCTCTTTCTGATGTTAAGTGTAAGTGCCTTTATTTTCTCCATTTTCTCTGGAACATGATATTCTCACGATCCTTCTGTAGAACCTCATTTCTATCGCCTCAAGTTTTTTATCCATGTGTGCGAAAATTGTCTAACATTCACTGTCTTATAGAGAGAGTTATATTACATTACATTTCATTACAATTTTCGTGTTTTTCAGAGCTTTTGGAAGGTGTCTTTTGCTATTCAAACGAACCCTCAGATATCAGTGTCTCCTTTTCTGTTGAAACATTTCATTGATATTTGAATTAATATACTTGATTGTTTTTGGTAGAACCAATTTATAATTTTTCCTGTTCGGATGTTTCTTTTGCTGATAATCATGCATTATATCTTTTAGCAATTCATGTCTGTCTTTTACTAAATTCTGAAACTTAAAATCACATAACGTTAAAGCACAGTTTCTCGGAGGATCACCAAAGTTAATCAAAGTCAACTCTAGTCACTATCAATATGAGTGACTGCTTCGGAATACCAGGTGCTGTAGGTATGGATGCGCCGGAAGTGTAGTAGATAAGAGCGCTGAATTTTTTATTTGGATAGCTGATTTCAATTTCCAGTTGGGTTCGTTATATTTACTTACGTGGAAAATACCTAAACGAAACGTATAACTCCTTGTCATCCCCCCGCCAGATAAGGCTTAATTATTAAACCTTGAATCACTAAGGATGTGCGTTGTGGTGCAGTGGATATCGGCACGGAAGGAGAAATCAGAGAACAGAGTTCGAATTTCAGTTAAATTTGTTGCCCAAATACTCTTGTGAAAGGTATGAATCCGTCACTTTACCTTCCCAGTTACGGGTTAATAACAGGACAGATTATTTCTTCTAAACATGACCAGCATGATAGTTGAGTTCACATTTTACCTGAAGATCTTTATGTCAGACTTCTCCCTAAAATGTTTAGAGACTTCATCCTACACATACACGAGTCAAAATGCTCAAAAAACAAACTTGTATTGCCACTGGAAAGTCACAAAAACAGGGAAACAGTGACTAAGTAAAAGCCGACCACTCTCTCACGATTATCTTACTAGCCAGAGTTGAATTATTAATATTGCTAACTAATTGCTAGGATTTGAATGGATCTAAAATATGAATCATTGAGAATTACTTCTCGTTACTCTATCGCAATGCCACACACATGGCATCAACTCATCCTCATTTACTTTGTATTTCTTTACTAAGAAGGAATTTCCAATTCGAGAGCATCTTTCCAGAAATGTTTCAAAATGATGCTTCTCCTGTGTTGACCTGTTCAAGTCTATGTTGAGCCGTTACCTATTCTATGTCTTTAAGACGAAATCTCATTGACCACAGCGTGGATTAACAAGTATGTTCAAGGGGAATCACAACGGAAATAAGAGGATAAACTCTACGAAATTCAGTTGATACTAGGAGAATGGAAGTCAGTTCTCAAATAAAAAGCAGTAATGAAGAAGTAATGCTGGCCTATTTATATATTGGCTATATGAGAATAACCCGCTTGTATTTACTTAACAACGAAGATCAACCAGTATTTACATTTTTTGGACTATTGCCCTCATATCTGTGGTCATTTTTACAACGTTTCGGCCGTTGTACACTCCAGACTTCTTCACGACCAGATAGAACATCACAATTCAATGCACGATCGGATGGTTGGTTTGTATATGTGCAAGATAAGTCCTCACGCGGGAAAACTTTCCTGGCCCGTCACAGTGATCCAAACTTCCAAGCAGTAGATTTAGCTATTGATTCAATATAATGGTTCCACTTAAAGTCGGAAGAGAAAGTGAGACCGAGGAAGTGCAATGTATTGCTTTCAGGGAAACTCGCTTGGTCCATTCTGATTGAAAGACTGTCTGTGGTGATTGACAGGTAGCAGATTCATTTTAGAAGCACTAAAATTTACAAGCCAGTTCTTACACCAGTCAAGCACTTTCTCGAGAACAGCAGCAAGGTTATCTTATCGGGGGCCTAGTCTATGTACTCGGTGATGGTCGTTAGCATATCGGCAGTAGACCTGGAAAAGCGAAAGCCATACTGTTTGTCTGAGTATAGTGTATGGGCAGTAAAATGTTGAACTCTTTCAGCATTGATAATAGTCTCCAGAACTGTTCCGAAAATTTGCTGGAGGCTAATAGAGCGATAATTGGATGGGTCCAAGGGTTTGTCGGAGTTCTTAAATACAGGAACCACAGAAGAGGACTTGAAGCAGGCAGGAAAACAGGAAGCAGAGAGGCAGTAATTATAAAGTTTGGAGAGGACAGAGGAGAGTTTAGGGGCACATTTCTTCAGAAAAATGACTGGGATCCGTCACCTCCACTCATCTTATGGGAGTCAAGTTTTGAGATTATCTTAAATACCAGGGGGTTTAGAGTAGCCACTTTTGATGCTGCGCAAGAGTTAGGGCTCTTAACTACCAGAAAACAGCCAACCCATACCCTCTCAATAAAGAGACGGTGACACCGACCACGCACATTGCAGGAAAATCGCGGAAGCGCCAGTCCTGAGATCTGAGGAAAGGAAGAGAGTCGGAAACCACTTCCTGAGCAGGGAACAAAGGATGAGCATCTATCCCTGTTTAATAGAGAGGGAGGAGTGTAAACCGGGTAATTGTAGGCTCTATTTACTTCGATTTGAACAAAAAAATAGTAAAAGAAAGAAATGAATAAAAAAGATAAAGATTGATTAAGTTTAACTTAATTAAAGTCGGAATGCAAAAGGAATGTCTAACAAGTTAAAGGAAAAAGAAAACATGTGTCGGCAAACGTTCAATTATGGATAACAGAGACATGAAAGAAAATTCAAGGAAACATTAATATATAAAGAATTACAAAGATACATGAAGATGTTTTACATTTAAAGAATTCAAGCCTAAATGAAATCTAACGTCAGTTCACGCTGAACACGAACAAAATGGGGGTGTTTTAGAGGGGAGGAAAGAAAAGATAAGATCATGTGTTAATCTCACAGCCCACAATTAGAACGGCTACTAAGGTAAAAAAATGCTTTGAAAATTTCAACAGATTTAACTTTTTGGCAGTAACCCTTATCGGACAGGGCTAAAGAATTCAAATTTCTACTGACTACTCTACATATGACCCACTGGCATTGATTGAGGATTTTCATCCGGATGAGAGTGGCGATGAATACCAGGTATGTACCAAGAAAAAGAAGGAAAGAAAACAAAAAACGTCTAACTGTAACAAATATTTCTAACAAGTTAAAAAATAACAAAAAAATATGCGACGGCAAACGTTTAATTATGGATAACAGACGTAAAAACAAATTTAAGGAAGTATCAGTCAGTTAAGTGCCATACGTGATACACGCTTGGGCGATCATGTCTCGAAAGAGACATGACTGACTGGGTAGAAGATTATCCCGCAGTAGGTTGCCATTGTTTTCTGCGGTAGACTGGTTGCCGACCAAGGCTAGAGAACCCAATCTGGAATATTTAACCCATAACTGGAAGGAATAGACGGATTAATACCTTTCCCAAGGGTATTTGCGCGTAAGTGAATGCAATGAATTCGGCTGGAATTCGAACTCGGCTCCCCGATTTCTCGTTCCGAGCCGATATCCAATGCACCACAACGCACATCCAAAATTAGTATAACTTACATTTAAAGAATTCAAGCCTAAATGAAACCTAGTGCCAGTGCAGCTGGACACGGACAAAATGGTAGCGTTTTATAAGGCAAAAATAAATAATGAATGAAATTAAAGAGTTTAGGCTTTGATGTTGCATAGATGTTAACATAGAAAACATAGAATGAAAAAATAAATCTAAATTAAGAACAATGGAAGTGGAACGGAGTTCCAGATATGACATTCAAATTAAATATATGTACGTTTCCATAGAGGTAAGGAATAACGCAGACTATTAATAATTATTAGGTTTCAACTTTTTTAAATTGCAACAACTTCTATCAAGCTAAAATGGCGCTGAAAATTAATTTACTATTCTCACTTATTTGCATGTCGATAGACAAAAAAGATTTTTTAAAATATAAATCAGTCCTACAAATGTTCAGTAAGATTGCAAATGCAATAAAGACAGCTGCAGGTAATTCATTTTACATTAATGAAAATTTAAGAACTAAAAATTCAGCACAATTGCAAGAACTAGAAATGAGCAGAAATGAATAATATTAATAACAAGAGCATTCAAAAATCACAAATCTCAGCCAAATACCGACATCATCTCAACAATTAGCAAGAAATGATTATTAAAATGAGAATAACTGCAATGAACTTAACTCTCAAGAGAGTGAAAATATACAAAATAAAAATGTAAAGTAAAATTGCAAGTTAGGCTGCTAAAATTGTGGAACAGTTCCTTTTTTTCTACTTAACACGTCTATTGTACAGGTGAAGAGGCTCATCCCTTGTTCCCTGTTTAAAATGTGGTTTCCGGCTTTCTCTTTTCCAATCTTTTCACTTTTCTTTTTCCAATTTGAATAGATAGACTAAACTATCACCCGGTTCACACTACACCCACGTCTATTGTACAGGTTTAGAGGCTCATCCCTTATTCCCTGTTTAGGATGTAGTTTCCAGCTTTCTCTTTTCCAAATCTTTTCACTCTTACGTAGTCCCCTTCGCATCAGTGGCGTTAACGCCTTGCTCGGGGTGATATGGTTAAAATATATATATATATATCAAAGTTTTGTTTTGACAGATTTTCTTTTTATTTTATCATTTTGTTTAACAATAAATGTTAAATTTATATTATTAATTATATTTTTGTAGAAAAAATAAAGTGTTCAAAAAAATATAATGATGTAAAACCATATAGAGGAGATAATTCAGTATTTTGCATTTGATACGTACAAAAAATATTAGTAAAAAAGGGAAGAATAAGCCAGGAACTTTCTCCCGTACCGAATCAAACCAAGAAATCAAATTAGGTTTTACCAATCATGAGACCAATCATCCCAGAAAGTTTTATCCGAATTGATCTAGCAGGTCTTGAGTTATCGGCACCATGGTCAGACAGACGTGACTGAATACAATCCTTCTTTCTACGTCCTTAAAGTACATGCCTTCTGGCATGTACTTTAAGGACGTAGGCGATCATGGCATTCCAGATCTCCTTATCTCTGGTGGCTCTTAGCACTCTTTCTTCTGTTACCTCACCCATCAATCACATACTTTACATCTGACATGAAAGGAAATAGAACGACTGTATTGCGCCAACAGGAGGTCGTCCTTTAAAAATGCGCAGTGAGAAATCTTTTTTTTAATAGAGGTAAAATACGACTTAAGATCATTTTTCTGATGACAGTTTCTCAATATCTCGTGGACATCTGTCTTGTCCATGTTTGACTGATACATTTAGAAGAAATAATTTTAAATAATTCAACAATATTTATCACTTTTATTTACTGGACGTTAGATTACGTCCCTTAGCATAGTCCGAAATTTACCTCACCTTCTTAGCGTCATGGAAATTTGATGAGCGTTTCTTAAAGTTAGAAATTTGGAAAAAATAACTTTTTTTACTTTTGCTTATAAATACCTATTCCAAAAGAAATCCTTATATTTGATTTCTTGAAGTTCATCAGATGACCAAACGATAACTTTTTGTCTTTCTTTGTCTGTACTTTTGAGATGATGTAGTATTTACACTATTTACATTGTTCGGACTATTGTCCTCATCACGACATTTCGGCCGTTGTACGTGCTAGCGTTCTTCAGGTGCTAAGAATTTTGAATCAAACCCGTTATTACGACCAGTGGGTTATATCATACTCATTCTATGTGCGATGCCACTTCTGGTAGCCTTGTAGTTATCTCCCTTTAACGTAACTCGCTGTTATCTGTTCGCCACTACTGTAGCCTGGTATTGAACGCACAACTCAAGGGTAGATATATACGTCATTTTACTGTGTCCACAATATTTACATTTCGGTATCAAATAATCCTTTATGGATTATTTGATATGTGTCGCTAAACAAAATCAACTAAACCAAACCATCCCTTTAACTAAATTGCTTGTATCAACTCGTAGTTCGAGTTAATAATACCCCAAAGTTTCCAAAACAAAACAAAAGACTGAAATGCAAGATTAGTGAAAGAACTGTTTGATCACGTAGATTAGCATTACAATACTAGCGACCAAGCTTAAATGTAACAAAGGGCCAAAAATATTGGGCACCCAGTAAGGATCACTATTCAGTCGTAATGGTCCTAACGAGACAAGCTTGTTAACCATTATAACATTCAAATTTACCAAGCAGCTTAACTCGATGTTAATTTTTGGGAAAAGCAAGACTTGAAGACAGTGAAACTTTCTTAATTCAAATTTCCTGTGTTAAACTGTGCCGTATGTACGAACTGTTTCTTAAAGCTGTATTTTTTTCGTTTTTTTTTTCTCACTTTTTGGCGTTCATGCTTCATTTCGACATTTAACTCTGTGGTGAACTGGGCCAAGAAGTGGCTTGTCAACTTCAATTCATCTAAGACCAAGCTGTTGTCTGTCAACCATTACAGGCAACCTCTCCTGCCTCACATAAGCATGGACCAAGCGATTCTCCCGGAGAGCAATACACTACGCCTCCTCGGACTTACCCTGTCCTCAGACCTCAAATGGAATCATTTTATTGAATCCATAGCAAAATCTACTGCTAAGAAGGTTGGGTCACTATGTCGATCCAGGATGTTTTTTCCGCCTGAATTCATCCTGCATATATACAAGTCAGCCATCCGTCCGTGCATGGAGTACTGCTGCCATTTATGGTCAGGCGCCCCTGCTTTTCTCCTCAGTGTTCTTGACAGGCTCCAAAGGAGTGTCTGTAATGTGATAGGTACTGATCTGGCGGCTCGACTGCAGTCACTTCCCCTATAAATCACTTCCTCTATAAATACATTCATGGCTTCTGCTCGGACGAACTTAAGTCACTGATGCCTCCTCAACAGGTGTTTACCCGTGCGAACCAGACTGGCAACTGGGTCCCACACATTCAGTCAGGTTAGCCAAATGCAGACGACAATTCTACTCCTGCAGCTTCCTCTCTCGCACTTCGCGCCTGTGGAACTCACTCCCGTATTCTTGCTTTCCTGACGGCTACAACCTCCTGAAATTTAAATGCAAAGTCAATACTCATTTACTAACCACTGGACTCTAGCTCTCTCCCCACCCCCGTATAACCTTCCCTTTCTCTCCACCTATGTATCTGTCATCGCACCTGCTTTCTCAGCTTTCTATTGTTCCTTTCTAACTAGTTTGTACTCCTCACTCTTTTCTAATTAATCTTTTTACATTTATGTAGCCCCCTGTACATCAGTGGCATTTCCGCTTTGCTCGTGGTGAAATGATTAAAAAAAAATGTCGAAGTACCCCAAAATTGATTTTTTAAGCGGAGGTTACAAGTGGAACAAGACCGAAAGTGTGGTCTACCAAGTCGTAAATGATCTAGCGAAACGAGCTTGCTGAGCATTACGCCACGTCGAAATGCACTAATTCCATAGACAATGGAAGAGTCCATGTTCAACACTTGAGTCGGTCGTTTGTCTTTTGTCACAAAATAAATTTGGGAAATTTATTCGCAAATATAAATTTATGCTGCTAACATCCTCTATACTATAATAGGAACCGTTACTGTAAACACGCGACAAGAGCTTTCTTAACTGATGAGTAAGAAAATGAAGTGGGCCGATGCCGCCTCGCTATTGTCACTCTTTCTACTATTGTGACCAGAGTGTTATATATATATATATATATATATAATCATGCGCAGACAGATCTGTTTCGCTGTATCACAGCTCAGCAGTACGGTTAGACTCCATTTGCTTTTAACCCAGGATTGAAATCCGACCGAATTGACGTCAGTCGGCGATTCAACCTCTGGGCTATGGGCGCTCGGTAGAAGGAGGCAGCCATTTTAGCGTGCGTATTATCATTATACACGCCCAATAGCTAGAGTACTTTAATTCATTACTGAATGAGCGATGCGTACAAGCCAGAGTAGATAGTGTTTTTTAAAGTCTACCATTATTCCAGAGTGCTCAATCAGGGTGTGTGTGTGTGTGTGTGTATATATATATATATATATTAATGTACATTGTGAAGCAGTGGATATCGGTATTAATCAGTCATTTCTTCCTCCAGAACAAAGTGGGTTCCCAAGCCTTGGTTGGCAACTAGTCTAGCACAGAAAGTAATGGCAACTTATTGCGGGAAAGTTTTTGCCCTATCAGTCATGTCTATTTCGAGGCAACATCCCCCAAGCGTGTATCTCGTGTGGCACTTAACTTATATATATATATGTTGGGTATTGGTTGATAGCGAGTGATTTGGCTCACAAGTAGATTGGTATAGTTAGATCAAATGAAAAACCAAGCTCTTGAGTGATTTAATGGAAAGATATATATATATATATATATATATATATATATATATATATATATATATATATATGAGTGAAAAGAATCAACTCATGCAAATGTGTTGGGAAGGTCCATTATAGTAAAGTGGACTAACCCACCTGCTGGATTAGATACTATCCTATAAATAAGATAGACAAAAAGGGGACAAAAAGAAAGTAGACAGCCATGTTAAAAGGAAACTTATTTGATTTCTACAATATATATATATATATATATATATATATATATATATATATCCCTATTATCATGCTCATTGAGAGAGAGAAAAATGAACAGCAAAATAGCGTCGGCTCAGTCCACTGTGAAGACAATAACGAGGCAGCGTTCATTCTCTTTACTACTAGTTATGAAAGCTCTTGCCGCGTGGTTGCACTTCCATAGTGCCTTATTTTATTTTTTGCAAATATGTTATCTTGGAGTGAAGAATATATATATATATCTTATCTTTTATAATAAAGACCTTTATATATATATATATATATATATATATATATCCCTATTGTCACAGTGAGTGGGTTTGGATTATTTTTTCCTGTCTTTGTCGTTGCCGTCATTTTAGACTGCATATTTATATAAATATTTTGCCTTTATTTTTGACGGCACGAGGCCACTCATTTTAGAATAAAGATTTTTGCTACTTTAAACTTCATAAAACAAATTACAGTTACTGTTTTAATCCCAACAATTATATCGATTTGAGGATGTGCCGTCAGTGCAATGGATACTTTATGGCAATGATAATTGGTTGTGTTGGTTGTTTACCAACACATCAATACGTATGGATTATTTAATGCCAGAATATTAATATGAAAATTCAAATTCTAGGTATTAATCCGAGAGAATTACATTATCTTACAATTATAATTACGTAGCTGAACACATTTACCAAATAACCTCACAAAATTGAACGAGGAATGAAAAACGTGATTAATCATAGCAAATTGTTTTGTTATTAGACAATGTATGACATGGCTTCAATTTTTGGTTCGGTTCGTTTGTTTAAAGGCACATCAACTTCCTTTAATATCGAAGTTTGATTTTTTGAGATACTTGTTAGCTTTTTTAGGAAACTTTCAATTTTTAAATCTCAACGAAAGTTTATTTCTTTGGTTTAGCTTGGTTTGTTTTGCTTTACAGCATATCAACTTGTTATTCGTCAATTTGTACCGAAATTTAGTTTTCTTGGGCGTGTTATTTATTTATTCTTAGCTTTTAGTATTCTTGACTTTATTGGTTTGTGATCTTTGTTTAGCAACACATCAACATTTTTGGGTCATTTACTGTCGAAATCTAAATAGGAAAACTCAGACTCTGTAATTAATTCAAAAGAACGGCATTATTTTATAATTAAACTAGGATTACGTAACGGAACTCTTTCACCAAATCTTACAAAATCAAATGAGGAATCTTCTTAGAAAAAATTTATTAATACTAACATATTTTTTTTTTAAATAACTTGGTATGTCTTTTTTATACAACATTTTACAAACACTCTTAATCCCAACAACTATTCATTTGTGGATGTGTTGTCCGTGTAATGGATAGCACATGGTAATGACAGTTGGTTGTGTTAGTTGTTCAAGCCGTATGGATTATTTAATGCCGGAAGCTTAATATGAAAATTTAAATTTTAGAATTAATTCCAGAGAATTACATTATTTTATAATTATAATTACGTAGATGAACACATTTACCAAATATTCTCACAAAATCGAACGAGGAAAGAGAAAACATGATTAATCATAGCAAATTGTTTTTTTTTTTTTTAGACAATGTATGACATGGCTTCAATCTTTGGTTTGGTTCGTTTGTTTAAAGGCATATCAACTGCTAAAGGCTTATTTGATGCCGAAGTGTAACTTTATTGAGATACTCATTAGCTTCTTTAGAAAACTTTCTATTTTTAAATCTTAACGAAACTTTATTTCACTGGTTAAGCTTAGTTTGTTTTGCTTTACAGGATATGAGCTACTTATTGATCAATTTATGCCGAAATTTTATTTTCTTGGGGGCTTTGTTAACATTTTTCGGAAATGAATTTCTGATCATTGTTTTACTGTAAAAATATTTGCTGTCATATAACTATGAAAAATGTATTTTTATATTTTCCCTAGCAGTATAGCCCGGCTTGCTCGGGTGTAATGAAACTTTAAAACTAATGCATGGTCCTGGAGCTCAGACCCTTTGGACGTTGGCACGAAAGACTAAAAAGCAATAGTTGTTTCCAGTTAAAGCGAAACCGCAGACTGAAAGAAAAATGAATGGATGTAAGTCAAATTTTGATTTCTTGGTATCGATATCAAATAAGTTTTTTTTTTATCGTAAACTGTATTTTGAAGACTAAACATGTCCTCTGAGGGAATAGTATCATGGCTGACACTAAGAACTACAATTATACCAACTTAGAGCCAAACCTGAAGCAAAATCTAAAATAGAAAGGCTGAAAAAAATACAGGCATACAGGCAGATAAACAGACACACACACAAACATGTTGCCTTTTAAATGTAAATATTATCGATTTTCTGCACTATTGTAAGAACTGCAACATTGAGACTTCTGAATATCGTTTCTTATGTCTTTGTCTATGAGTGTATCAAATTTGATTAAAATTGGACCACTCCTTCTATAGCCCGATTTTTTTGATTATCGATTTTCGATATTTATCGGAGGTATCTCGACACAAATCTTAGCCAAGAACACTCGCAGACGCTAAGACGTAACTGTGTAAATGTTCAAAAAAATCGGTTCAGCCGTTTCGGAGTCTATAGGTAACGGACACACACACAAAGTTCCATTTATAAATAAGTTTAGATTAGTTAACGATTTAACCACAGTTTGCTATTTTGTTATGACTAGGACCCTAACAGGTGCTGTATCCTGGATCAGGGAAACCCAGGAACAACAATCAAGAGGTAAGACTACATCCCTGAAAATCTCATTGCTATTTAAATTAAGTTATCATCATCAGAACACTTAATTGGTAATGCTCGGCTTCAGTAAGAACAGGAGAATCTCAATCAAATATCGCCAGAATTTTGCTCTCCTTGCTACATAGTAACGACAATATAGATTAAAGAAAATCGAACAGAAGTTAAATCCATAAGGCTAATCTAAGAAATGCTAATCCATATAAAATAAGAAAAGTTTAATTCATAGAACCAGAAATTATTAGCCAAAATGTTATCCTCTTATTCATAATGCTTAGAAATGTCTGGGGGGAAATATTTTAATAAAAAATGGTACTGACAATAGTAGCCGTTTTCTTAAAAGTAAACAATTGGCATTCATCAAACGTTGCTCTCTATTATTTTTAGGAAAACAGGTTTCTCAAGATTAATTGTCGCTCTTTCCAGTTTTGATTGGGGATTTTTAAAAATAATTTCACCCCAAGGAAGCCAATGAGATTCAACGGGTTATTGAGTGTGAAAGAATATGGGGGAAAAGAAAACATTAAGCAAAGAGAATATCAATAGAACAGGAATTTAAGAAACTAAAGATAATGATTGAAATTGCATTAATATTTTTTAAGATAGAAGTCGACTGTAAAGCAAGAAGCTCAAACGGAGTTTCATAAATGAAAATTCGAGGGAAAAACCTGAACTTACGGTTACATTTACATATTTCACTGTAAAGCAAGAAGCCCAAACGGAGTTTCATAAAAGAGAATGCGAGAGAAGAACCTGAACTTAGGGTTACATTTACACATTTGACTGTAAATATTGTTCCATTGTCGTGAGGTTCTTCTATTTATTTTCCTAGCGATGCCAAAGTTAGGGGTAGCTAATCCCACCCAACCCCAGTGAAATCTTTAATTTTCACACATGACCAGACCTTGTATTCAATCTCTGACCATAACTCTCTGCACAAATCGCAGTTATATAGACCTTTATTTTTCTGGAAAAAAGTCAGAGTGAAAATATTGTTATTTTATTGATTTTTTATTTTATTTTATTTTTTGTTGTTATACTTACTCAAATTTCCAGAGATTATTTTCTGCGAGGTAAGTTCATGAGAAATCGTTTTTTTTTTGTTTTTGTTTTTTCCCTCTCCGTTCTGTCTGTAATAATTTTCTTGGCTTGTTTTTTTTCTCTCTCTCTCTCTCTCTTACTAACATTTTCGACTTTATGCTCCGTTTGGACTTTAACTAAGTTAAAACTTAGTTAACTCGTCACCCCTAGCTTTTTTATTTCTTTTTTTAAATTGGAGTAGACAGCCCAAATTATCGCCCGGTTCTAACTCCTCCCACGTCTATTGAACAGGAGTAGAGGCTTGCCCCTTGTTCCCTGTTTAGGATGTGGTCTTCGGCTTTCTCTTCTCTCACTTCTGACCTTAGTATTGGTGCTTCCGTGATTTTCCTGCGATCTGTCTGGTTGGTGGCAACGGCTCATCATTGTGAGGGTACCGGGTTGGTAGTTTCCTGGTTGCTGCATCCGACTGGTAGTTAGGAGTGCTAACTCTTGTGTAGCGGCAAGAGCGGCTGCTCTGATCAACTGTTGTATAATATCGGGGTTCTTGTAGTGCCATGGCGCGCATGGATAGGTGTCCCTGCAAGCGCTTTCGGTGAGCAACCCTGAGGTCACACCTTGTTGCAGCTCTAGCCAGTTTCCCTCCCAGCACAGATCGTGGATAATGACCGCCTGTATCCTCTACCCTAGGTCCCTTTCTATGAACAAAATCATGACTAAACAAATCAGAAATGACCGTAAACCAGTTAAATTCAAACCACCTAAACCCATTAAACTTTCTTTCACTAATATCCGCGGCATTCGTACTAACTTTCCTAGTGTAGAAGCGTTCCTGCATGAAAAGGCCCCTGATATCCTTGCGCTCTGCGAAACTAACCTCAACTCAGCTATCCCCTTCTCTGACTTCTCCATCCCTGGTTATCTTCTCCCTGTCCACATGCATGGGCTGGGTGTCTACATCAGCGAACACCTCCCCATAGCTAGGGTGACTTCACGCGAATCTACTGACCACCAATACATATGTCTCCGCCTGTCTCTCCTCAGTTCGGTTAGTTACCTATTCTTTATTTACCGTTCTCCCTCCTCTCCTGACTGCTCCCTTCTAGATAGCATTGCTGACAACATTGATAAGACTATTTCCTCCCACCCATTCGCTCACATATTTGCATTCGGAGATCTCAACGCCCATCACTCTCAGTGGCTTAAAGACTGTTACTGAGTTACTGATCTAGCGGGCGTCCACGCCATGAACTTCGCTATTTCCCAATCCCTTACGCAAGTGGTAGACTTCCCCACTCGCTTCCCAAACACGCCCCACCGGACACATCTCACTTCTAGATATATGTTTTACCTCTGCCCCTGACGCCTGTCAAGTCTCGCAGCTTTGTCCGCTCGGCCACTCCGACCATGCTGTTGTATCTCACTATTTCTTTCCACTCTCACACGCCTCAGGAGCCTCCTACCTATAGGACCTCCTACCGCTACCAGAAAGCTGACTGGGATGCATTTCGCGATTTCCCTTGCGACGTCCATTGGGAAAAATTGTTCGATCTCCCAGTTGATGACTGTGACTCTGAGGTCTCCTCATGGGTGAAAGCTGGCATTGATGCCTTCATACCCACCAGGAAGTATTGCCTAAAACCTCATTCCTCTCGGTGATTCTCTCCTGCCTGTTCGGCCGCCATTGCCCACAGGAACCATTACTTCCGATTATTCAGGAGCCAGTCATCTGATCACAATTGGCGCCTATTCACGTCTGCTCGCAATAAGTCTAAGAGAATCCTGAATGACGCCAAACGGTTGGTCACTGAGAGAATGCGACAGCTCATAGCTGACCGCAAGTTCGGCTCTAAGGACGACTGGTGGATATGCAAACGGGAGCTTAACAACTGCAAATCCTTTAAACCTCCTTTAATCCATGTATTTGAGGTTCTCACATCATCTGCGGACAAAGCTGAGTGCCTTGCCCGCAGATTCTCATCCAACTACATGTTTGACTCATCTAGAGTATGCTCACCCGACTTCCCCGTTAGAACTGAGGCCAAACTGCACGACGTACATATTACCCCAAAGATAGTATCCAGGGTAATTTCAAAACTTGACCCCCATAAGGCGAGCGGTGGCGACGGAATCCCGGTGATCCAATTATCGCCCCATTAGTCTTCTATTAGTCTTCTACCGATATTCGGGAAAGTGTTCGAGGCCATAATCAATGCTGAAATAGTTCAACATCTTACTGCCCACAAACTCTTCTGTGAGAAGCAATATGGCTTCCGCTTTGCCAGATCCACTGCCGATATGCTAACAACCTTTACGGAGTACATGCTCCGGACCCTCGATGAAACAGTTGCTCTGGACATTTCCAAGGCTTTTGACAGGGTCTGGCACTCTGGCCTCCTTTGCAAGCTACGGGGTTACGGCATTACCGGACGCCTGCTTGACCTAATCCAATTCTTTTTAAACAACCGCAAAATGAAGGTCGTATTGAATGGGCATGCCTCTTCATCCTACAGCATGAATGCCGGTGTCCCCCAGGGCTCTATCCTGGGCCCGACGCTTTTCCTTATTTGCATCAACGACCTCCCAGATGAGATCAAGTCCCAAGTAGACATCTACGCAGATGACACCACAAAATATACCCGGACAAGTAAGAAACCTGGCATGGCGGACAGACATAATCTCGCTGCTGACCTTAAACGTGATCTACACTCTGTGGTGAATTGAGGCAAGAAGTGGCTTGTCAACTTCAATGCATCCAAGACCAAGCTGTTGTCTGTCAACCATCACAGGCAACCTCTCCTGCCTCACATAAGCATGGACCAAGCGATTCTCCCTGAGTGCAATACACTGCGCCTCCTCGGCCTTACCCTCTCTTCTGATCTCAAGTGGAACCGCTACATCGAATCCACAGTTAAATCCACTGCTAAGAAGGTTGGGTCACTGTGTCGATCCAGGATGTTCTTTCCGCCTGAATCCATCCTGCATATATACAAGTCTACCATTCGACCCTGCATAGAGTACTGCTGCCATTTATGGTCAGGCACCCCTGCCGCTCACCCCAGTGTTCTCGACAGGCTCTAAAGGAGAGTTAATAACGTGATAGGTGCTGACTTGTCGGCCACTTCCCTTTATCTTTTCTATAAGTACTTTCATAGCTTCTGCTCAGACGAACTTAAGTCACTGGTACCTCCTCAACATTCACCGTTAGCTTAGCCAAATGCAGACGACAATTCTATTCCTGCAGCTTCTTCTCTCGAACTTCACACATGTGGAACTCGCTCCCATATTCTTGCTTTCCTGACGGCTACAACCTCCAGAAATTTAAATGCAATGTCAATACTCGTCTACTAACCACTTGGCTCTAGCCCTTCCCCCACCCAGTATATCCTTCCCTTTCCCTCCTCCTTTGCAACTGTCATTACACTTGCATTTTCATCTTTCTATTGCTTCTTTCTAATTTTCTTTCAGTTATGTAGCCCCCCCCCCCCCAGCACATCAGTGGCATTTACGCCTTGCCCGTGATGAAATGATAAGAAAAAAAAGCAAGCCCAAACGGAGTTTCAAAAATGAGAATGCGAGAGAAGAACCTGAACTTAGGGTTACATTTTCACATTTCACTGTAAAGCAAAAAGCCCAAACGGTGTTTCATAAATGAGAATGCGAGAGAAGAACCTGAACTTAGGGTTACATTTACACATTTCATTGTAAAGCAGAAAGACCAAAGAGAGTTCCATAAATGAGAATGCGAGAGAAAAAAAACATTCAACTGAAACATTTGCCAAACTTGTAGTGTACATAAATTCAGAAAGTTTAACACAGAGAAAAGTTATAAAAAAACAAGGAACTTATTACTTTTATCAGACAATCTCATGCTTATAACCGTTTTCCACGTTTGACCGATGAGAAAATGAATAAAATCGAGGTTTTAGGTCAGGATCAGTAGCATTGCAAATTCTTTCTATTTTATAAAGAATCCCGAAATACATAGCATAAACATCAATCTAGATGTGATAGCAATATTCGATTCATGGATTAAAAATATCAATAAACGCGTAAGATAAATTCCGGTGCAATAATTTTTCTAGTACGACAGATGGAACGAACTTTCCTAGCATCAGACTCCGTAACTGATCCAATATAATCCTTCCCAGGCATGCCAACGGAAACTGCTCGCCCGGTGAGGCCAAACGGGTCACTCTCCTAGAAGCTATCCTCTGCCATGCGGGTGAAAGACAAGATGATTATTACGTTTCTTTCTAACCTGTTCTTTTAAGCAGTGTAGAATGTCAACATATTTATTATGTCAGTAATTTCTATTTGTTTGTATTTCTACGATGAGATATTTTAATTATTTAAATTATTTGCATTTTTCGAACTGTTGTCTCAATCTTTGTTACCAGAATTACGAAGTTTCGGCCCTTGTATTCTGCGGCCTACGCCAATTGATTGGAAATTTGAACTAAACCCTTTTTTGTTCACTATGGCAGACTGTTCTTGTTCAACTTTCTCTGCATTTTTATGAAGAAAATATTTTTGATCTTAAGCTTTCAAGAAACATTTTCAAACATCTCGTCATTGTCATATACAATTTAAAATATTTTAATAGAAATACTGATATCACGAGTCATTAAGTTCATACTTATTTGTATTTTTATTTATTCGAAAGCAATTAAAATTTTATCGTTTTGATTACAGCGAAAGAAAAATTGAGCAAATCTGAAGGAGACTACCACCACCTTTAAATTTGTTGTTTTTAATTTTTGTTTTTTTACTTTTTTTCAGTCCAATCTTATCGATTACACCCTAAACTTTCTGACTGACAAAAAAAAATATTTGAAAATATTTCAACAATTTCAGATTTTCTTACAACGTTAGAAGTAAATCGATCCTCCATTTTGGAACCACTTGCCGGTTTGATATTACCACCATCTGTATATTGGTTGATTATCAATTTTTAAAAAATTTTCAGTGCAATTATCAACTAGACCCTAAACTTTCCGATTGACAAAAATATTTGTAAAACTTTCAACATTTAAACATTTTTTGGGGTGGGGGCGCAGTTTTTCATACCACCATATAGTAAATCAATCCTGTGCAATTAACTCTTTTGCTTGCGCATATTTAACAACTGAATCCTTCTCGAAATTTTTGAATAAAGCCATTCTTGGAGTTTCCGAGAAAGATGCCATCGTAAGAACAAAAAAAAAAACAAACAAGCAAAAAAACAAAAAACAAACAAACAAGCAAAAAAACAAAAAACAAAACAAAAAAAGGGAGTCCCAACGCGCGTGCTTACAAATTGGAGGATCGATTTACTATAATGTTGTATGAGAAACTGAGCCCCCCCAATTGTTTCAATATTGAAATTTTTCCAATTTTTTTTAATAATCGGAAACTTTATGCAGAAACAAATAAACGCTGAAAAAGTAAAAAAAAAAAAACAACCACAAATTTAAAGGTGGTAGCAGTTTCTTTCAAGTCCGCCGAAAATTGTACTACTCTGGTTCTACTTTTGATATCAAACTGCACGCTTCTCTTCGTAACAGCCTGTATTGTGCAATAAAACAAAAGTGTAGCGAATATTTCATCTTGAATATTTCACAGTTGTTTTGTTGGGAGAGCAACATCGACAATACAATGCAGCAAACGCAGTTAAATGTTAATCAATATGTCCACATCGGTAATCGTTTGTTTACGAGAAAATTTTGTAGAGCCGTCTGGAAATTTTCCACGCAAGATATTTTTTACTCATATCTTATATAAAATCTATGTATAAGTCTGTGACTGGAACATGTGGAAATTGTTGACATGCAACAGGAGGTCAGTTATGAGATGAGTCAACAGTGATTTTAGTTATTCTGAATGCTTATATTTGCCTTATAAGCAGCCTTAAAAGATACGCGAAAATAATGCGGTATTAATTTTCTCTTCTCTTCGGTTCTTGATAAATGTCGGAATATCTGTTTATTTCCCTAAGAAAAAAAAAACGTAAATGAATTGGCAAATGGCCAAACAGATGGCTGAATATCAACTCACACGCCCATTAGAGCCTTCAGACTCAGTCCAGTCCAGTCCAGTCCAGTCACATGCAATTTGATTATAGTAGTGAAAGCATATGTTGAGCCATTTATCAGTCCGTTATATGCCATACGGGATACACGCCTGGGCGATCATGTCTCGAAAGGGAGATGACTGACTGGGCAGAAGATTATCCTGCACTAGGTTGCTTTTGCTCTCTGAGGTAGACTGCTGCCAGCTAATGCTATAGAACACAATCTGTCTTATTATCTAACCCATAACTGGGGGGAAATACCCTGGGGATTAATAGCTTTCTCAAAAGTATTTTTTCGTAAGTGAATGCAAAAAATTCAACTGGAATCCAAATTCGGCCTCCCGATTTGTCGTTCCTAGTCGATATCCACTGCACCCCAACGCACATAGCCACCAATAAAGGAGTTATAAACTCGAACAGGGCTTATAAACGAAATGTACGAATATATCGTAACGTGAACTAGGAAAAATGATGAAACACAGATATATATACTCGTCTGAAGATTTACCTTAGAAATACCTTCTGAAATCTATCAAGGGTGAAAAATGAGAAAATGCGCATAGCTGTTAGAACAGCTATTTTTTATTTTCTCTCTTATTTGACTATTCTTGATTATGACGGACTTTTTCTGGTAAGATACAAGGACGCGACCATTTTTGTAGCATCTTTAGCAAAGGATTGTACATATTAGGGATACAATATCTCTCACTGATAGTTAAACCGCGCAACGGAACTCAAAAACATTTAGGGTGTGCTCGGAATGCTGGAACGTTATGTTTTTCTCTCAAATTTATTGTCTGATATAAAAAGGAAACCTGAAAAGTCATTCAATCGTTTAAGACAGAAAAAATCGTACGCAGATTAATTTGTTATTCTTTAATTAAACCAACATATTCCCAAATTAAAAGCAAGACTAAATAACAGCAGACGAAAAACAAAGCATCCATATTTTCGTTCCTGCTGACAACGATTAATAATGTTATTCGTTCAATTTGGCATTATGACAAAAGGAGATGGCTGGGGAAATTGAAAAAGA
Source organism: Ascarosepion bandense (assembly GCA_037127315.1). Classification (NCBI taxonomy): domain Eukaryota; kingdom Metazoa; phylum Mollusca; class Cephalopoda; order Sepiida; family Sepiidae; genus Ascarosepion; species Ascarosepion bandense. The sequence continues at coordinate 3,393,910 of JBBBDQ010000507.1, read as the reverse complement.
AACTAGACATTGCTATCATTTTTATTAGATATTTCATCCAGGAAAACTAATGAAAAGAGTTTATCTAAGCCTAATATAAAGTTTATCACAACTATTTCAAGAACTATAAGAGATGTAATTAACGCAAGAGAAAATCATTAAAAAGCCTGAAGCAGGAATGTACAAAATATAAAAATTAAACTGACCCAAGTAATACTTCGCAGAATCATTCTCTCGATGTTTACTATATTATATATGTATATTTAAGCAGTAGACCTTCATTCAAACATGTTTAATTGAACACTATAGACATATTATGTCTATCTATTTTATACTGAGCATTTCCAGATATTTAATCAGTATATTGACATTAAGACGAAATTCTTTAGGGAAGGTACCGTAGTCTTTTCTACCCAAATACTATCGGTTGCCTCCAAGATCATCCGGGGGAAGTGGAATTAAAAACAGAAACATACTGCAACTCTGATAAAATGTTTTCTACGTTATGATTGTGATTTAAAAAATACCCGCGAACCAGTTATATTTATATAAAAAATTAAAACGCATCCGTTGTAGAATATTTTAATTATTCGGACGGAATGGTCACTATACATTAGATTTATAAATCCCAAAAGTTATATTGTTCCCTAAGAACACATGGCCTAGTGGATATAAACGTTGGTTAGTTCTTGTGATTTGACCTAAAGAGTTTTAAGTTCAATAACACCAGAAGGGAACAAGATAACTTATGACTACCAGAAGAGGTTCTAGGCAAGGAATTAGAATGATATACCCAAGTGATTGCAATAAAGGGTTCAGTTCGAAATTTCTAGCATCTGAAGAAGGTTGGAGCGTACAACGGCTGAAACGTAGTAAAAATGACAACAAAGACAAGGACTAAAGTCCGAATAATGTAAATACTATGAATACTACTTCATATTGGAAATATAGACAAAGACCCATCCGTTGTAGCTATAGAACTTCTTCGCAAAACCAGCTTTTCAAGGGAGCTAACCAGAAATTAGTACTAAACATTTGTTATATACTAATCTCGTATATCCTTCTTACATTCAGCAGGCCTGCTCCTGTCAAAATGAATGGAGAAGATCTACGTCGTACCGACAAGTTCACTTACCTGCGAAGTATCATCAGACCCGAGGCTGGCACGAAAGAGGATATTCAAAACAGACTGGACAAGGCCAAAAGTGTGCTAAATGAAATGAACAAAATCTGAAATAACACAGTACAGCACCAACACAAGCTCAAGCTATGACAGAGCTGTGTTGGCATTATGACAAAAGGAGATGGCTGGGGAAATTGAAAAAGAAACTAGGCATTGCTATCATTTTTATTAGATATTTCATTCAAGAAAACTAATGAAAAGAGTTTATCTAAGCCTAATACAAAGTTTATCTCAACTATTTCAAGAACTATAAGAGATGTAATTAACGCAAGAGAAAATCATAAAGCCTGAAGCAGGAATGTACAAAATATAAAAATTAAAATGTCCCAAGAAATACTTGGGAACATTCTCTTGATCTGAGTGCTGGAGAATGACTGAGACGGGTCTCGCCAAACTTCGATCCGTTCAAACCATATGCCTCCGACGATTACTGAGAATATTTTGGCCAGAGAAGATCTCTGATGATGACCTGTTGAGGAGATCCAAGCAAGAGAACATAGGCACCATCGTTAAAAGAAGGCGGTGGAAATGGATTAGGCATGTGCTCGGGAAAGATCCACAGTCAATCACAAGAAAAGCACTGCACTGGACCCCAGATGGCAAAAGCAAGAGAGGAAGACCAAGAACGACATGGCGAAGTACGGTGGAGAATAATATGAAAGCCATGAAGTACTCTTGGGGTTCATTGACTAGTCTGGCTCAAGATAGGCAGAGGCGGAGAAGCTTTGTTGCTGCCCTACCCACTACTGAGTGTAACGGATGATGAAAAAATATACTCATCAACCCGTTACTACTACAATCTTTATAAATTTTGTTGAGTGTTGGTAGTTTGTTTTTGATAGAGGTAGCCTCGATAATTTGACATTTCTGTTTATTATTTTCGGGTTGTATTATATTGGAGTTATCAACAAATATTTTCCTGTACAGTGAATGTAGACGGGAATGGATTATGTTGGGCAATTGATTACGTTATTTAAGATATTACATAAAGATAAAATGATTCTTTCAAGAAGCAATTCACACAGTGTATTGTTCATTGTAATAGGTTGGTTGGTTGGTTGGTTGTTTCGTTTTTATGGCATATCAACCTCGGCGGGTCATTTAATGCCAACTAAATTTTATTTATTTATTGCTGGCAATACTTATTTCTTTTTCACCAATTTATTGTTGTTTTTATATAAGTTTCGTGTCTAGTATGACTTTTTCTTTTCGAGAATCAAGATTCATTGGGATTTGTTTTTAAGGGCAGGGTCCCCACTCCTACTCGTGTTATTTAACCCATAACTGGAGGGACCTTTCCCAAGTGTACCAGTGCGTAAGTGAATGCAGGGTATTCAACTGGAATTCTAACTCGGCTCACCGGTTTCTCTTTCAGAGCTGCACCACAACGCACATCCGTCACGAAACGTTTATAGCACCTGGTATTCCCAAGCGGTCACCCATCTAAGTACTGAGCAGGCTCAACGTTGCTTAACTTCGGTGATCGAGCGAGAACTGGTGTATTCAACGTGATAGACCGTAAGCCGTAATAGGCTGGACAATGATATCAACTGGAAATATGCAGTTTCAGGAGATTACAAGAATATCTTATGAAGACCAAAACATTGAATATGCCTTAGTTTTGAACATGTCTCCACTATTTTTATTTAATCGTCTCACCTCAAGCAAGGCGGAAATGCCACTGATGCGCAGGGGACGACACAAGAGTAAAAGGTTAGATAGGAGGAGAGTAAAGAAAAGAGGAACCAGTTACAGATGATGTCAAAGGGCAAGATAAGGATGGGAATACAGGTGTGATGACAGTCGCAAAGATAGTGAGAAAACAAAGATATACAGGATGATGTAGGAAGAACTGGATTCAACTAGATAACTGATGAATATTGCCATTGCATTTAAATTCATTGAGGTTGTAGCCGTCAGGAAAGCAAAAATATGGAAGGGAGTTCCACAGGAGGGTGCTGCTATTATAATATAGGATGAAAAAAAGAATTGCGTTGAATTTAAAAATCAAGGTGAATTCGATAAAATGATGCCGACTGTGTGAAAATCTAGACATACCTGAAATCAAAATTAAAAAATTGAACTTGAACGTCTTTGGGTTTTTAGCATATTGATGGAAAACTCTAGTGGATGTTTTTTTTTTTAATTCTCTCCATTTTAGGTATCAAACTGATTTAATTAAGAAACCGAACTTAATCCATGTAATTGCTTCGCAGAAAAGAACCTGTCTTATAACACAGTTTTGTCATTTGCTTCACCAGTAGTAGTAGTAACACACACATCGATTTTACCGTTTACCATTTTTTTAAAGAACGCTCACATAACGGTGTCTTTCTTTTTTTGGAACGCTCAAGGAGCAGGGAATTTTGAAAGCGCAATTTTTAAAATTACAAGAATTTATAACGTTTACATTTATGGTTGTATGAACCTAATAGGTATTTTTTAGTTTGGTTACACTTAGTCCTAATTTCTATTCTTTTATTCAATAGTTCATTTTTGTTTGGGAGTAGTATAATTGCTGACTTTTCTTCCTGGCACATTCTACATATTTTGCCACCGTTATAAGGCTTGGCTGTTTTTACTATACTCCATGTTATGTCTGGGTCTTTTCCATATTTTTATTTTACTTTTCACACCTGGCTAGTTAAATTTGCACAGTTTTTAAGAAATTCTATTTTTAATACAGACTTGTGATTGAACCACCTAGTTTTAAAGGTTGATCCCAAATATATGGTAGAAACCTGGGTTGCGTAATAACTTGTTTACAAATGTAAAATAAATAGTTTTTTTTTTAACACTTTTTAATACAAATGTGCACTGGTCTAATTTTATTATGACTAAATACTAAGTAATTAAACAATCAGTGTATATATATATATATATATATATATATATACACACATACATACATACATACACGCTCACACACGAGGCGTGTCTAACAAATAACAAGTGTCTTGTTACAATGAATTTATTTCAGTTGTAAAAAAGAGCTTACTTTGTTTTCTCTTCGAATTTATCTCCATTGATTCTAATCCATACTGCTTTGTCGTGTATCTATGCACTATTGGAAGGAGTCTTCGTGGATACCCCACAGTCTCGTCATGATGGCCTCCATACCTTGAAAAACGATCCCCTTGAGATTGGTGAAAAATGATAAACTACAGCGAGTAAGATCAGGCGAATAAAGAGGTTGGCTATATTGTTCTCAGCCAGAACAGCCAGAATTTCAGCAGAAAGTCCTGTTCTTTTTCAGTCTGATATCGTATATATTCGGTGAACCACTGTGAATGAGTTAAGCTAACTGCAAGGATTTTGAGATATTATATTCTCTTTCACATTTTTATAACACGCATTCAAGCAAAACTATTTTCTACACCGAATGTGGATCTATATGCAAATAATTACGTCTAAGATGATTTTTACATTTTAATAGTTTATATTGAACTCGCAATATAGCCCGGCGTTGCTCGGGTGTAATGAAAGCTTTAAAACTAATCCATGGTCCTGGAGTTCAGACTCTTTGAACGTTGGCACGAAGACTAAAAAGCAATAGTTGTGTCAAGTTAAAGCGAAACCGTAGACTGAAAGAAAAATGAATGGATGTAGGTCAAATTTTGATTTCCTGGTATCGATATCAAATAAGTTTTTTTATCGTAAACTGAATTTTGAAGGTTAAATAAGTCCTCTCAGTAAATGGTATCATGGCTGAGACTAAAAACTACAATTATACCTACTTAGTTTTTGATTTGGGTTTGGCTCTAAAATAAAAGGGTTGAAAAAAGACAGACATACAGGCAGATAAACAGACACACATAAAAATCTTGCCTTTTATATATATATATATATATATATATATATATCATCGATTTTATGCACAATTGTAAGACCTGCAGCCTTGAAACTTCTGAATATCGTTTCTTATGTCATTATCATATGAGTGTATCACATTTAATTAAAATTGGACCACTCCTTCTATAACCCGATTTTTTCGATTATCGATTTTCCATATTTATCGAGGCACCTCGACACAAAACTTAGCTAAGAACACTCACAGACGCTTATAGTACAACTGTTTAAATTTTCAAGAAAATCGGTTCAGTCGTTTCGGAGTCTATATGTAACGGACACACACACACAAATTTCCATTTATAAATAAGTTTAGATTTAGGTTTAGATAGATTCAGATATTCGACAAATATGAAAAATTAATACACGGAGAAACAAATGTCAATCAAAATGTTTAAGTCAATCAAATGTCAATCAAAATGTTTAAGTCTATCGAATTGCTTTAACTAAGTAAATTTTAATAACACCTTTTCACATCATATGTAAAAATGTGAGAAAGGACTACAGTGAAGAAAGGGAACAGACCTGCACAATATATGTATCTTCTTTTATGTACCTTGTCCCTTCAGGACGTATGCGATCATGGCCATCATTTCCCCCTCTAGCTGGCCTGTTGATATCAGGTTCTCCAAGCCATCCTTCCTCATTGCATGTCTCAGGAACTTCATTTGTCTCTTCCTGATTCTCAATATTAATTTCCTTTTCGTTTCCATCATTTCCAAAACCTCGTCATTGCACACATGCACGTCCACGATATCCTCAGCATCCTCCTGTAGAACCACATTTCAGCTGCTTCAAGTTTTCCCTTCATCTTTGTTGATACTGTCCAACATTCACTGCCATATTGAAGAACTAACATTACATAGCAATCCAGTACTCTCTTCTTTGTTTCTAGTGAAAGTTTCCTGTGTCTTAATACTTTACTCAGTTTCTGGAACGCGTCTTTCGTCATGACAATTGGCTTTTGGATCTCTGTGTCGCAATTTCCGTCTTCAGTTAGAACACTTCCCAGATATTAAAATTTTTGTACCTGCTTGATTTTAACACCCACATTCCTCTCTTCGGTTATCTTCTGTAGGAGGTCTTGCAGTATTTTTCCGTTCTGCAATCAACAATGTGTCGTCTGCGTATCTTATGTTGTTCAGATTGTGACCTTCGATGACAAATCCTGGCATCTCAAAATATTTTCACTGTACAAGTTAAATAGATCCAGTGAAAATACACATCCCTGTCATACGCCTCTTCCTATCTTTGTATAACTGCTAAATTCGTTACCTGTCCGTATGCAGGAAGTTTGTTGTCTTGTCAGTTCTCTTATCTCTTGATGTATGTCTGCTTTATTAGTTCTGCTCAGTCTCTCTACCTCTTCCCACTTGTCGTTGAGCCATTCCTTTTTTGCCTGTCTGCATTTGTTCCTTATTTGCTTGTGCAGTTTCCTATATTCTCTTCCGTGTCTTGGCATCATTTTCCATCTCCTTTGCATCATGTCAAGGATCTCTTCAGTCATCCACTCGTTTTTTCTTCTGCGTCTGATTTCCTTTGGGGCAACGTTATTTGCTGATGTCACCATCGTTTCCTATAGTGAGTCCCATTTTGAATGTTCTTGTCCAATTCTTTCTTCATTGTGTTATCACTTTGCCTTCTCCACGGTGATTTATTGATAAACCACCTCTAGTTATCTAGTCGTGACTCCTTAAGAGATCTTCCGCCCTTTGTAGGTTTCATTTTATCCTACCGGAATGCTAACATCCCCACCCCGCAAAAAAAAAAAAAACGCTGGGGTGGAACAGTTGATATTAAGTATGTACTTGTATAAGTTAAATTGATTAGAATTGCAGAGGAATATGATGGGTATTCCCCCGAGTAGAACAAAAGAACATGAGTGTCTGAAAATTTTAAGATCAGCATTGGTTACCAGTAGTCAAAAGGTTGAAATTTCTTAGCATTTTGGACATTTTGCAAAGACAAATCTTTTGATTTTCTTCGGCTAACTCCAGAAAATATTTAATTTACCGACACGGAACTAGGGATAGTAGCACGTGGTTTTTTTTAGTTTTTTTTTTTTTAGGTAATGGAAGTGGCAGGAGAGACTAATATAAATATTTTTACATGACAGAAGAGAGAAAAAATACATTTTAAATTCAATGTAAACATATACTTTTAGAAACTTGAGACAAAGAAAAAAATTAAAGTCATTGTGAAAGAAAATGTATGTAAAAAACATACAAAACATGAACATGGATTACTCGAAGATTTTTTCAGTTAGTCTAAACTATATAAGAACCTGTGTCAGCAATAGTTAATATCAGCATTCGTTACCAGTAGTCAAAAGGTTGAAATCTCTTTGCATTTTTGACATTTTGCAAAGATAAATCTTTTGATTTGCTTTGACTAACCCCAGAAAATATTTAATTTACCGACACGGAACTAGGGATGGGAGCACGTGGTTTGTTTTTTTTTGGTAACAGAAGGAGGAGGAGAGACAAGAACGCTATAAATATTTTTACGTTAAAGAAGAGGTATACACACAAAAAAAAAGAAAAGAAAAGACTTTAGTGTGCGAAAAGACAACTTGACTTAGGCAAGAAAATATCCTGAACAAGAAAAGGAAAATGACACAGTGGCGAAAAACCAAACACCTACCATCAAGAAAGTAAAGTGCTAAAGTTCCAGACATACATATCAGAGCAAAAAGCGTTTCATAATGCCAGCACTTAAGAGACAGCTGAAATCCTGAATCAAGTGTCACGCTCTTGCGAGATTCAGGCGAATAAAATATATAAAACGATATTATATATATATATACATATATATATAACTACTATATGAACGCGGGTGTCCCTCAAGGCTCTATTCTAGGTCCTACGCACATTCTGATCTACATTAACGATCTCCCCGATGCCATAAAATCCCAAGTAGGTATGTATGTCGATGACACCACAGTTTACTCTCGCCTCGATCAAAAATCTGGTGTGGGCGACAAAGCGAACCTCGCTACCGAACTTGAAAAGGACCTCCAATCCGTAGTGGACGGGCGTAAGAAATGGCTCGTAAATTTTAATGCTTCCAAAACGAAGCTGCTTTCAATTAACCGTCATAGACAATCGCACCTACCTCCCATTAGCATGGAATAGGCTTGCCTCCTAGAGAGTAAAACACGAGGCCTCCTTGTCACATCTGGTTGGGTGCCCCTGCTGTTCTCTTCGGGGTTCTTGACAAAATACGACGGAGAATCTGTAATGTGATCGATACCGACTTGGCAGACCGGCTGCAGTCATTCTCTCCCCGGCGTGAGGTGGCTTCTCTGTGCCTCTTCTATAAATAATTCCACGGCTTCTGCTCCGATGAACTTAGATCAATGGTGCCCCCTTGGTACGAATTTGCACGTGATACTAGATTAGCAACTAGGTCTCACCCTTTTACAATGAAACCGATAAAATGTAACCGCAATTTCTACACTAACAGCTTTTTTCTCGAACTTCACGCCTGTGGAATTCCCTTCCACATGCTTGCTTCTCCGACAGCTAAAATCTCCAGGAGTTTAAATGTAAGGTCAATAGACACCTAACACACTAACTCGCATTTATTCTCTCAAACACTCTTCCCACGTACCCACCCTCATCCTCGGTATCTCTACCAGTCTATCACCCTCCTTCTGACATTTCCTAAATTCAAACACTCTTTCTTATCACATTCCCCTATGTAACCCCTTGCGCAATAGTGGCAGTGGAATGCCTTGCTTGTAGTGAAATGATTAAAAAAAGACATAATAACGATATTATATATATATATATATATATATATATATACATATATATATATGCACATATACATAATAACGATAACATACATACATACATATATATATATATATATATATATATGATCGAGAACTAAGAGAATAAAAGATTGTATTAAAATATTCTGTCAGGGGCAGATATTTGGCCCATCGTGTGTACACACACATACGCACGCACACACACACACACACACACATTATTATTACTTTGCAACATTTTCAAACAATATAGGTAATTATTAGATATTTGTAAATTCACTTGATGCACATGTTATTGTGCAGTATTAACAAAAAAAGAACATTCTATTTTCATCTACAATTATTCACTTAGCAATAAATGCTAAAAATAGTATGAAATACATCATATTTTTAAAAAAAATTGGGGTGGCATAATAATTATGGCCAGTAGACAGTCACAGACAGAGAGGGTGTGTAAAAAATACTTTTGAAAAAAAATTCTAAAATTTATATTAAGCTGTCCAAAGCTAGCCTATTTTTATGTTTGTTGATTTCATTGTAGTATCACTTTCTCTTTTTGATAAAAGTTTTGTTTTTGTAAAGATATTACTTAAGGTTATCAAAATGCAGGAATATTTAGGAATTTTATGTGATCATCTTCTTCCTATGATTCATCAGTTGTTTCCTGGGAGAAATGCCCTCTTTCAAGATGATAATGCACCCGTTCGTACTGCTGAAGTTGTGGCTGAATGGTACGAGGAGCATTCTAGCAAAAAAGGGCAACTTATCTGACCACCAATGTCCCCACATTTTAGCATCATTTACTATTTATCGTTCATTATTAAAAATCAAATGACGATTCGATATCCTCTACTGTCATCATTGAAAAAATCGGAAACGTTTTGTTTAAAAATATATAAAAATTCCTCTGGAACTATTTTTCTTTTTTTGAAATGTTGTATTAGTCGATTTCACACAATGCAATCTGTAATTTCTGCCAAAAGCAACCTTACCCCACATTGAAATAAATTTGCTTAAAATTTCAATATATTTGATTCTTTTATCCACCCGCTTTTATATATATATATATATATATATATATATATATATATATAACGTAGTACACTTGGTATACAATCCAGGTAAATTCCGATAGAGACGAACTCAAGAGAACTCAATGTTAAATTTATTTATTTAATTTCACAGAGTAATATAATTTATAAAAGATTTTAGATTATTACAATGGGGAATACAGATTTCACTGCGTCCTGATGTTATTATCGCGGCTTGTCAGACCTAAATGGTACAACAGTTGGCTCTCAAAATATCCTCCGCAAAAATTTATTTTCTCTTATTTTATTTTAAATAGACGCTTACATGTCCATATTAGAATGGAAATTTATAATGGTTATTTCCGAAAATTTCTCGCTCATTCGAAAAGAACCCCAAAGAAGGAGGAAATCAAGGATAAAGAAAAGATAGACGATTGATTAACGTAAAGAAGAGAAAAAAGAGAAAAAAGTAAAAAAGGGAACAGAAAAAAAACTGAATGGAAAGCAAGAGAAAAAAAGGGCAAAAAGATACAATAAAAAGAAATACATATATATATATATATATATATATATATATATTATGTGTGTGTGTGTTCGGGGTAATTCCGGAAGAGTATGAAGAATTTTTTGAAATGTCAGCAAAATATTTATCTCTTGAAAGCAAACTCCTGATAAAATTGTGACAGGGTTTGTAGTAATATATCTGGGGTGCCATCTCGTTGCATGCAATCTTTACACGAATCAATAATGACATTTATTGCTGTTGGAAATTTTGTTTTCAATAAAATCAAAATGTCACCACTTACAAATGATCGATCGGTAGTCATCCCTGCGCAATAATCTACCGCTATATGTCAAACACTTCCGAAGAAAAGTCACTCAAAAGTTCATTCTAGCGTGGGCTTTTCAACAACATATCCCCGCTTAACTTCTGTCATGTGCACTGCTGATTTCTCCTTCATTTTCGTTAGTTTAATAGGCAAAATCCGTCATTAAATAATTATTATATTATTAGTTGCATAACTAAACATCGATGTATTATTCCGAAAGAAAATATCAACAACGTCTAAGTTGCAGATGTCTCTTAAGAATATATAACTGTAATTAAAACAGCTATATGTCAAATGTTTCGACAAATATTATCATTATAAAGTTGTATAATGAACCTATGCCGACGCATTTGGCAATTGTTAGAAAAGGTTAATATTGAAATGCACTAAAATAAAATATCGAAATAATATAATCAAATTGAATAAAACGATTTATATAATGTCAAGAGTATTCTATTAATCATATGACACTGACAGCCTAAAAATATAAATACAAAGTTTACCAACAAATTATTTATGGTTCTTATGGAAAGTTATACTAAACATCATGAAAAGACAGCGAAAGTTCCTGAAACATGTAATCAAAAAAGATGGCTAGGAGAATATGATACACACAGGTCAAATAGAAGGAAAACGAAATGAAGGAAAGCAACGCATAACATACTTAAAGGGTTTTAGCAAATGAATGACAAATCTGGATTTGGGAGGGGAAAGAAAAGAAAGCATGTTAAGAGCTACAAGTGATAGGAAAATGTGGAAAGCCATGAACGCCTACGTTCTGAAGGCACATAGAAGAAAAACAAAATTATGTGCGTAATTCAATAAAAAACAAAACTAGAAAGCTGAGTTTATTTAAAAATAAAACATACAAGCTATATCTAAAATAGTTCGACAAAATGTAAACTTATTTTTAAATGGAACTTTGTCTCTCTGTGTGTGTGTGTGTGTGTGTCCGTTACATATAGACTCCGAAACGAGTGAACCGATTTTCTTGAAAATTTACACATTTGTACAATAAGCGTCTGCGAGTGTTCTTAGCTAGGTTATGTGTTGAGGTACCCCTGATAAATATCGAAAGTCGATAATTAAAAAAATGTGGTTATAGAAGGAGCGGTCTGATTTTAATCAAATTTGATACACTCATAAAGACATAAGAAACAATATTCATAAGTTTCAAGGTTGTAGTTCTTACAATAGTGCAGAAAATCGATAATGTGTGTGTCTGTTTATCTGCCTGAATGTGCGTATTTTTTTCAGCCCTTTTATTGTAGTTTTTGCTTCGGGTTTGGCTCTAAGTAGGTATAATTGTAGTTCTTAGTCTCAGCCATGATACCATTTACTCAGAGGACATATTTAGCCTTCAAAATTCAGTTTCCGACGAAAAAAAACTTATTTGATATCGATACCAGGAAATCTAAATTTGACTTACATCCATTCACTTTTCTTTCAGTCTACGGTTTCGCTTTAACTGGAAACAACTCTTGCTTTTTAGTCTTTCGTGTCAACGGCCAAAGAGTCTGAGCTCCAGGACAATAGATTAATTTTAAAGCTTTCATTTCACCCAAACAACGCCGGGCTATACTGTTAGTCTTATTACAAAATAACACAGTGAACCATGTAGATATTATATGATGGCAATTATTCAAAGGTTTTAATACGGTGATGCAAAAAAAAAAAAAAAAAAGAAACAAACGTTATGAAAAGCGTAATATAATTGAATAAACAGGAGGCCCAGATTTCCAACTAAAATAGAGGACAAGGAAACAATTAACCCTTTCCTTTGTTTCTGTTTGCATTTAGTGCAGTGGATATCGGCTCGGAACAAGAAATCGGGGAGACGAGTTCAAATTTCAGTTCAATTCGTGCCATTAACTTACGCGCAAATAAACCCGGAAAAGATACGAATCCGTCGCTATGGATTGAATAGCAGGACAGATGGGGTTCTCTAGCCTTAGACGGCAATCGGTCTACCACATAAAGTAATAGCAACTGACTGCGGTAAAATCTTATACCCAGTCAGTCATGTCTCTTTCAACGCAAGCGTACAGTATTTAACTGACTGACTACTTAGTTTTTTTTATAGTTAGGACTTATTATTTCTTACCTTTCATGCAATACCATTTCTTCAACTTGGACGTGCAACATATTTTTCGTTCTTTTGCTAATATTTTCTTTTTGGGTTGGGTGTTTCCATTATGAGTCACTGTTTTATTACTCACTAATAATTGTTGGAGAAAACCCTACTATCATAGAAGATTAATATTCCTATATATTGATGCATAATCTCTCTACATTTTCAATTTATTTTATTATGTATCGAACACTTTTCTATATAACAGTTTTCTGGACAGTTTTTTTAAGGTCGTTATAAGGGCTTTCATTTTTTTAAAATTTATTAAATGTATAATTTAATTTGGTTAAGCTAAACATAAAATTGGCCTAAGACAAAGATGTGTCTTTTCACCGGATCGGTTCAACTTGTACAGCGTGAATATTTTGAGGAACCTAGATGACACGACAGGATTTGTTATTGGAGGCCACAACTTGAACACCATAAGGTATGCAGATGATACAGTGCTGATTGAAGACACGGAAAGGAAACTACAAGACCTCCTACAGAAGGTATTGGTGGAGAGTGACAAAAAAGGACTACAAATAAATTTTAAGAAAACTGAATGCATGCTCATCAGCAGAAGGTGCAACCCAAAATGTCAAATACAGGTGGGGGATACCAGAATTTAACAAAAAGTACAAAAATTTAAATACCTAGGAAGTGTTCTAACAGGAGATGGAAAATGCGACACAGAGATCCAAAGGCAAATTGCCATGGCAAAGGACGCGTCCCAGAAGCTGAGTAAAGTACTAACACACAGGAATTTTTTACTACAAACAAAGAGAAGAGTGTTGGAATAATATGTGATGTCAGTTCTTCAATACGGCAGTGAATGCTGGACAATATCATCGAAAATGAGAATAAAACTTGAAGCAGAGGAAATGTGATTCTACAGAAGGATGCTGCGGATATCGTGGACTGAGCATGCAAGCAACGATGAGGTGTTGGAAAGAATGGCAACAAAAAGCAAATTAATACTGAGCATCAGGAAGAGACAACTGAAGTTCCTGGGACATGCAATAAGGAAGGAGAGCTTGGAGAACCTGATACTATCAGGCCAGATACAAGGAAAAAGAGATAGAGGAAGGCAGCGGATAACATATTTGCAGGGCCTGAGCAGGTGGATGACGAAACGGGGGTTGCGAGATGTAACAGGAGTGAACATACTAAGAGCCACAAAGGACGTGGAAAACCATGATCGTCTACGTCCTGAAGGGACAGGGCTTATAAAAGAAGAAGAAACATAAAATTAGGGAGCAAACAATTTAGGATCATATTACAGACGTATATTTTAAGTTTATTTATTTATCGTCGACGAAAGCACAGGAAAATAAAATAACAAACAAGGAAGCTGACGGCTTATTCTATTCTACATCACCACAAGTGCAGTTGTTTTAAGTAAAACGCGGTGTTCTTGTAACAAATATTCTTTCACAGCTATGTTTTGATTATTTGAAATTTCTATAGATACTGAAAAAAGAACATTTCCAATAACATTATCTTTATATAATCAATACACTGTTGTCTTTTACTACACATACAAGATGAAAAGTTGATATATCTTCTGTCATCGTCTTATCTAATGATTTATACGTGGAAATAAAATATGTGAATAGACAACTCACAGTAATCCACCATATTATAATAAAAACCGTTGAATAAATATATTTCCCTCTTGTCACGATTTTGGAGAAAGAGACAAGAGCAAGGTAGAGTCGGTTCAGTACATTCTCTTTGCTACTTGTTATGAAAGTTTTTGCATCGTGTTTGCTTTTTAACAGCGTCTTATTTTATTTTTTTTTACAATAATTATGTTGTCTCGGAGTGAAAAAGATATATATATATCTTTTTCACTACTATATATATCTATATCTATCTATCTATATATATATATATATGGTTAAATAAAATAGAGACAAGAGGAAAACTATATTTTAAACCGCCTACGCGTTTTGTCCTGTGGTGGGTTTTAGCAAAGCAAAAAGACGAAATGAGCTTTATTCTAAATTACGTATCTATAAACAAACAGTGTTGGCAATCACAAAGACGCTCACAAATCATTTTACCAGATGAGCAGAATATTTTAGTTTTTAGAATTCCTTAATGTGTCGTCCAAAGTCACGAGATATTAGTATGAAGGGACTTCAACCGTTTTCTTTGAAGCTTTTTATTATGTATGTTAGTCTGTTTTAGAATTCCTTACCTCGACACAAAACATAGCCAAGAACACGCGCAGAAGCTTATAGTACAACTGTATAAATTTTTAAGAAAATCGGTTCAGCCGTTTCGGAGTCTATAGGTAACGGACACACACAGACACACACACAAAGTTCCATTTATAAATAAGTTTATATATATATGCACACACATACATACATATACGCACATCCACACACACACATATATATATATATATACATACACGCACATCCATACACACACATCCACACACACACACGCGCGCGCATACGCACATACACACGCACACACACGCGCGCATACGTACATCTATACACACGCACATCCATACACACGCACATACGCACATCCATACACACGCACATCCATACACACACACATCCATACACATACACACACACACACATACACACACACATACACACACACACATCCATACACACACACACACACATATATATATATATATATATATAGATAGATAGATAGATAGATAGATAGATAGATAGATAAGATTAGATAGATAGATCTCTTATATTTTGCTGTCATTTTTGACGGCAGGGGTACCCTCGTAAAATAATAAAGATAAGTATGTATTATTTTTGAGCAGGCAATAAAGAAGAAATATGTCTGCCATTTGCAAGAAAATGCATGTGCATTGTATTTGAATCGCACTGTAACTGAAATATATCGTACGTGTTAACGAACCAAGCATTCAGTATGATTCATCTGAATTTTACTGAGTCACCTATCGATGAAAATGCGATTCCAGTCAATCATGAACAAGAATCAGAAAAATAAAAACCAAAAAAAACCCCCCAAAAAAACCCAATTAAACCGAAAATATTATCGAGAATCAAATGTGAGGAAAAGATACGCTGAGTCCGCCTATAAAATTGAAATGGCCAATGCAGATTATCAATATGACGCTTCGAAATTACAAATAGATTAGCCGCTGCTCATATTTTAAGACAACGCAACTCTTACTGCATGGTAACTGCATATCATTCTAACGAAGAAGAAAAGAATATTATAAATATCTCCAGGAACGTAATCGATATGCAATTTATCAGAATCGATGCGTTACTATGTGATTACTTAAAATACAAATGCTTTTTTGATCGAATGGCGGGAAAATCAATTACATGAATAAGGGAATACATTTCCCAAGCTGTATTACCAAAAGCAACAATCATATTACTAAATAACAGAATTTTTAATAAATCCCAATAGTCTGAACATCTCCTTGAAAAGTGAAGACTATATTTAACGACGCGAATGTATACATTATATATATTTTTGAAACGAAACACTGATGTAGACGTCTTGCCAAAAGCCGTTATTCTAAGAAGGTCAATGTTTCAGTAATTTACATTTTCGTTTTATGAGAATTGAATTGAGCACAGATCTTTAGCTTGATCGAACCCGGCAGCTCAGATACAGTCACTTTCCCACCGGAGCAATGTGGTTTCCCTATGTCTCTTCTACAATTACTTCCACGGCTTCTGCTCCAATGAATCGTGCCGCCTATGTTTGAATATACTCGAGGCACAAGATTGGCAACTAGGTCCCACCATTTTACTGTGAAACCAATAAAATATGAACGTAAATTCCAATCAAACAGCTTCTTTTCTCGCACTTCCCGCCTGTGGAATTCTCGTCCGTTTACTTGCTTCCCCGACAACTACAATATCCATGAATTTAAATTTAAAGTCAATAGACATCTCTTATCTCACTGACTTGCATCCTCTCTTTCATGCTCTTTTCTCCGTCCATTCCACTCTCCCCCTTCTCTAACCCACTTTTTGACACCCCCTATAACCTATCATTTTTTTTTCATAACTTTCCTCTAATGTTCCTCTCTTTTGTGATGAGTCTCTTGGAGTGATAGTACAAAACATATCGTAAAAGAAATAGTTGAAGACGGCAGGCTACTTACCCAACAAGTGTTAATGGCAGAACAAGGGGGGATTCTTGATGAAGAAACAGCCTGTGGAATTCTCTTCAGTTTACTTGCTTCCCCGACAACTACAATCTCCAGGAATTTAAATATAAAGTCAATATTTATCTCGAGAGTTAATCATATATTTATGTGTGAATGAGCTCATAACGGTGTATGCATATTTATATTTCTATCTATATAAGTTAGATATATAGTAACTTAAATGTTTGAATATACAAATATATTTCTGCACAATCGAAAACTATAAGGAAGACATTTTTCTCTAGTGAACATTTTTGCTCATCATTATATTTTTAAAACAATCTTTATGTTGTTTATTCTTTGTGTGACGGGTGTCACAGTTTATAAGATGCTGCCCTTGAAGGGGTACCGAGGATAGGAGATTGTTGTGCCATGATTTTCTCAGTTATGAAGTGAGACGGCTTATAAAATTTGGAAAATGTTTAAATAATATTTATTATTTCACGTTTCGCTTGGCCCTCTATTATTCCTACTATTATTACAATCGTTTTATGAGTTCCGTTTCTTTTTCTTCCATTTGATTCGTACTTTTATCAGTTACTAGCAGTATAGCCCGGCGTTGCTCGGGTGAAATGAAAGCTTTAAAACTAATCCATGGTCCTGGAGCTCAGAATCTTTGGACGTTGGCCCGAAAGACTAAAAAGCAATAGTTGTTTCTACTTAAAGCGAAACCATAGACTGAAAGAAAAATGAATGGATGTAGGTCAAATTTTGATTTCCTGGTATCGATGTCAAATAAGGTCTTTCGTCGTAAACTGACTTTTGAAGGCTAAATAAGTCCTCTGAGTAAATGGTATCATGGCTGAGACTAAAAACAACAATTATACCTACTTAGAACCAAACCCAAAGAAAAACTAAAATAAAAGGGCTGAAAAAAAATACAGACATACAGGCAGATAAACAGACACACACACAAACATCTTGCCTTTTATATATATATATATATATATATATTATCGATTTTATGCACTATTGTAAGAACTGCAACCTTGAAACTTCCGACTATTGTTTCTTATGTCTTTGTCTATGAGTGTATCAAATTTGATTAAAATCGGACCACTCCTTCTATAACCCGATTTTTTCGATATTCGATATTTATCAGGGGTACCTCGACACAAATCCGAGCTAAGAACACTCGCAGACGCTTATAGTACAACTGTGTACATTTTTCAAGAAAATCGGTTCAGCCGTTTCGCAGTCTATAGGTAACGGACAAACAGACTCATACACACAGACAAAGTTCCATTTATAAATAAGTTTAGATTATTTGTTGGTTTTCTTCAGAAAATTTTTATTTCATCCTTCATTTTCTTCTTTTACTTTATCATTTTATTGAAACATTTTTTATTCTTCCCAGTCTACCTTATCTTTCCAAACAATTTTTTAACTTCTATTTTCTGTCCACTTGTTTCATTTCCCTCCCTTCTTTCTATTTTATAACCATTCCCATGCATTATCTTTTTTATTTGAATCTCTTTTTCAATCCATTTACTTTCATTTCACGTTAATTTGGTTTTGGTGAACAACTCGCGGCTTAGACGAGATCTGGTAAATCATGTTGCGATGAACTGTAGGATGATTGGTTTTTCAAGGTCTGATTTAGTTAAACTTCGGTAATCAATCGAGAACCGGTGTAGTCAACGTGATAGGCTGTAAACCCAATCATTAAAAGGAAGATATATTCTGATCATTTTATTTAAGAATTTTCTTCTGATCGTGTTTACATTTTCACACATTATTATATGTCTTCTAGTTATTCTGTTTTATTTTTACAAATTTCATTTTCCTCTATTCCATTCTTTTCGATTTAACCATTCTGTCGTTGGTAATTTTGGTAGGTGTGTACATTTTATATTTATTCAGCAACTACACTTATTATGTCATATTGGTTTAGCCGCAGCGGAAATAAAATGTCTACTTTACTGAAAGTTTGGGGCAAAGTTCGAATCTACCTGTTCTTTTGTAATGTTAAATTGCAGAAATTTTATGAGAAAAATCAATATTATTAATCACCGAACAAAGATTCTTATAATCTAGAAATATTTTCTGGATTTAAAAAACCTGCAAAAGTTATTAAGCAGCAAAAAAAAAAAAAATAAAAAAAAAATAAATATAAAAAAAATAAATAAATAAACAGAACAATTAGTCTCAATGCATAAGTAAAATGTTTTCTTTCTTTGACATTGTATTTCAGAACCGGAAATATATTTTTCATACTATGATTGCAATAATTGTGGAAACATTTAAGTATACGAGCATCGATGTCGACATCTTTTTTTTTCTCTTCTCTGGCCAGTGGCGGAGACGGATGTTAAGGCCCAGCCTATTCATGAAACCGAAGAGAGTTTGACAAGAACATTCAAGTGAATTCGGTTTTGGTGGACAATTCGCGGCTCAGACGAGATTGAGACAGACGAGATCTGGTAAACCATGTTGCGATGAGCTGTAGGATGCTTGGTTTTTCAAGGTCTGATTTAGTTACGCCATCCCAACCGGTGCTACCCTCTTTTGCCGATTTAGTCGTTGAGATCGTGTAGATTTTGCCTGTTCCGCCGTTGGGTTCTTAGTGTGTTAGTCGCTTTCAGTCTGTTCATTTCTTTTTGATCTTAGCCATGAATCCGTTTAGTTTAGCTGCATATAAATTTCAATTTTTCTATCAGTCCTGTTTTTTTAAAAAAAAATTTCTCTCTCGATTATTGAATCTGTCAATCAGTTCAATGCCATAGGTGATACATGCTTGGACGATCATGTCTCGAAAGAGACTGGGCAGAAGATTTTCCCGTAGAAGCATGCCATTACTTGCTGCAGTAGACTGGTTGCCTACAAAAGCTGTACGTTTCCTTTTATTCAATTCTTTTATCGAGATCAGTCATATAAATGCCATACGTGATAAACGCTTAGGAGATCATTTTTCTTTCGAAACGTGACTGACAGGCCAGAGGATTTTCCTGTAGTAGGCTGCCATTACCTTCGGTGGTAGACGGGTTGACAACTAAGGCTAGAAAACCTAATTGTCCTACTATTTAACCCATAACTGAAGGGAGAAGAGGCGGACTAATATCTTTACAAAGGGTATTTGTGCGTAAGTTCATGCAACGAGTTCAACTGGAATTCGAACTGGAATTTGATTATTAAATATTTCCTTCATGTTTTTGTTAAACATTTTGATATCCATTCTCTTTTTTTGTGTATTTAATTTTGTTATTAATTTCTTCTCATTTTAATTAGTTTAATAAATCATTTTCTGCCTTGAAATTTTTTAATAACTTTTTTTCCGTTTTTCAAAACTTTGTACCTTTTCTTATTCTCAATCCCTTCTTTTTCTTCAATTCGATCTCTTTTTTCTTATTTTCAATCAACTTCTCATCAATTATTGCTCGAGTAATTTTGTCTTAACCAAAATGCTGAGGGGTCTCACGAGCAGTTTCTCTTTCTTTTTTTGGAGAAATTACATTTCCGTTCGTCTCTCGAATAACTTCCGCTTCTTGTACGCTCTTTTCCCACGTTACCTGCCATTCAAGAAAAACTATTTATTTTAAATATGCTCGAATAAATTATATATTTATGTGTGAATGAACTCATAACGGTGTATGCATATTTATATTTCTATCTATATAAGTTAGATATATAGTAACTTAAATGTTTGAATTTTCAAATATATTCAGATTCTATTTAGTCATTTTATTTTGCACAATCGAAACCTATAATGAAGAAATTTTTTCTAGTAAGTATTTTGCTCATCTTTATATATTTAAAACAATCTTTATGTTGTTAATTATATTGTTAGTTACTGACGGGTGTCACAGTTTATCAGATGCTGCCCATTAAAGGAAAAACCAGGCGAACCTTTTTTTTCAGAAAATATGTCGCTAAAACCTCATATAAAACTAGTTTAACGATGTATAGAGTTGATTTTATGTAAATCAGTGCTTTTCATAACTTGTTATTGATATAATTTTTACTTTATCCTCATATTGATGATTATGTATTATTTGTGTAAGTTCATGCAGAAAATTCATCTAAGAACATTTTTCTAATGAACACTCGTCTAAAGAATATACTGTCTAAGAAATATTCGTTTAGAAAATTGTAGTCTAATGTGGGCTGTATTAATATACAACCAATAAAAGTTTATAAACAACAGGCAGTGAAAGTAATTAAAGTGTCTTAAATAATAATCTGTATATATAGTGAATATCAATAAAACTGATCATTTTGTACATGAATAAAATGATAATTTATTACTCCTTAGACACATTTCTCTTAGACAAACGCATGCCAGCAAATGCTTATAACCACATTCATAATCACTAATTGAGGTTTTTATAAGTCTCTTAAATATTATTCTGTAATATATTGAACATCATTAAAATACATTATTTTGTACGCGAATTAACGCTAATTTATGAAAAGAAAATTATAGAGCAGTGGTCATTAGACGGGTATTCCATAGACCGATGTCAGGAAACTAATATTTCCTCGACAGATTTCTATAAGACCAATACTCTTCAGGAAAAAGCTCCCAAATCTTAGCGTAAGTGCTAATCAGTAAAGGTTGGTTGTTTTGTTTTCATGGCAAATCAACCTCTGCGGGTCATTTATTGCCAACTAAACTTGATTTATTTATTGCTGGTAATAAATTTTTCTTTCAACAATTTATTATTGTTTTTATATAAGTTTTGGGTATTGTAATACATTTTTCTTTTCGAGTGTCAAGATTTATTGGGATTTATTTTTAAGAGCAGGGTATCCAAGTCCTGCCCTTGTTATTTAACTCATAACTGGAGGGGAGAGACGGATTAATAACTTTCCCAAGGATACCAGTTTTTAAGTGAATGCAAGGTATTCAACTGGAATTCGAACTCGGCTCACCGATTTCTCTTTCCGAGCCGATATCCACTGCACCACAACGCACACCCGTCACTAAACGCTTACAGCACCTGGTATTCCTAAGCGGTCACCCATCTAAGTACTGACCAGACTCAACATTGATCGAGCGAGAACCGGTGTAGTCAACGTGATAGGCTGTAAACCCAATCATTAAAAGGAAGATATATTCTGATCATTTTATTTAAGAATTTTCTTCTGATCGTGTTTATATTTTCACACATTATTATATGTCTTCTAGTTATACTGTTTTATTTTTACAAATTTCATGTTGGTAATTTTGGTAGGTGTGTACATTTTATATTTACTCAGCAACTACACTTATTATGTCATATTGGTTTAGCCGCAGCGGAAATAAAATGTCTACTTTACTGAAAGTTTGGGGCAAAGTTCGAATCTACCTGTTCTTTTGTAATGTTAAATTGCAGAAATTTTATGAGAAAAATCATTATTATTAATCACCGAACAAAGATTTTTATAATCTAGAAATATTTTCTGGATTTAAAAAACCTGCAAAAGTTATGAAGCAGCAAAAAAATAAAAATAAATAAAAATAAAAATAGAAATAAAAATGAAAATAAATATAAAAAAAATAAATAAATAAACAGAACAGTTAGTCTCAATTCATAAGTAAAATGATTTCGTTCTTCGACATTGTATTTCAGAACCGGAAATATATTTTTCATACTATGACTGCAATAATTGTGGAAACATTCAAGTATACGAGCATCGATGTCGACATCTTTTTTTTCTCTTCTCTGGCCAGTGGCGGAGACGGATGTTAAGGCCCAGCCTATTCATGAAACCGAAGAGAGTTTGACAAGAACATTCAAGTGAGTTTGGTTTTGGTGGACAATTCGCGGCTCAGACGAGATTGAGACAGACGAGATCTGGTAAACCATGTTGCGATGAGCTGTAGGATGTTTGGTTTTTCAAGGTCTGATTTAGTTACGCCATCCCAACCGGTGCTACCCTCTTTTGCCGATTTAGTCGTTGAGATCGTGTAGATTTTGCCTGTTCCGCCGTTGGGTTCTTAGTGTGTTAGTCGCTTTCAGTCTGTTCATTTCTTTTTGATCTTAGCCATGAATCCGTTTTGTTTAGCTGCATATCAATCAACTTGGGGTTAAATAATGCATGATGGTTGATGCGCTCCTAAACAGAATCGGTCATAAATTCGAAAGCAACCGAAAAATGTCAATATCGAAATATCGTGAACACAATTTTATGGCTACAAATAAATATATTTTGAACGCAATTGTATACTTTCAGCTACATATAAAATGTATTGTTGGCCATTTTGCTATAAAATATATTTTTGGTATTTCTACAATGAAATGAATTGCTGGTCTTTTTGGTTTGAAACTACATTGTTGAAAATATATCACACATTTGAACTAAATAAGTTCGGTTCGTTACATGCTGGTCGAACTAAAGGATGTAGCTCGTCTGAACACTTTCCGTGTACATAGTGATAGATCAGCGAGAGACTTATTATATTTTGTCTGTGGGAAGGCATTGTAGGTTGGAAAATAATCAACCACAAGGACGCAAAGGCGCATTTGGACCCTATCGAGCCTGGAATGTGAACATTGGACTGCTTCTCTCTATTTATGCTGACAGAACTTTGCTTCTGTCTGATCTAGCTCAAGTCAAGGTAAAGGATATTTTACTTTCAGTAATTGCCACAGATATTAAATTCTTATAATACGTTTCCTCTTCCAGAAACTATTGTTCCTTCTACACTAGAATTCCAGCAGAAAACAAAGAACCGTTATGTAAGATGAGGGTTTGGTATCGCTGTTTTATAATATAATACGCTGAGCAATATGTGACAAGATTATATACATTCGGTATGTTGTATTGACAAGAAGATAACATCTTGCATACGGAAAAATTGATAGTTTCTGCAACGACAAAGAGAAGTCCAATATAAGGGAGACAAAGAGAAAGAATAGACGATTATTCAATAGGGTTAGGAGAGCAATGCACGACGACAAAGACTGCCATGAGATAACGAAATGTGCATAATAGCTTAGTTATATGCCTGAGCCGTTAGAAATACATATAGACAAATAGGAATCTGCTCATATCGACACTCTTTAAATGAAGAGAGAGACAAGGGACTTTTCAGAAATCTTTAGAATATAGGCGCATGTTAATTTATTACGCTTATTTTCATTTGGTGTAGAGACAAAATTAAGTGCGCTAACTTTGCCAAGGACCGAACTCATTGCAATAAAAGCTAGTTAGACACACTCTTGGACGTTTTGAGTTATTCTCGTGTGAACATTTTGTGAATATCAATTTTAACAGTTCACTTAGCAGAATAGTTACTAATATAATGAGGATTCAAAACTGCTTTCTCAATAAGAATGCCAGCTTTATATGTTTATTTCTAAACACAACACCAGTTCCTTGTATCATCAAATCTATCAATGGTCGGTTGGCAATTTATGACTTCACTTAAAGTGTTGTGAGTTAAATACTAAGCTACAACAATCAGTTAAGTGCCGTACGTGATACACGCTTCGGCGATCATGTCTCGAAAGAAGGTCGCCATTGCTTTCTGTGGTAGACTGATTGCTAGCCAAGCCTAAAGAACCCAATCTGTTCTATTATTTAACCCATAGCTGGAGGAAAGAGACGGATTAATACCTTTTGTTTCCATAACCTTTTAGATTGTAATATTAGTAACCTTAAGTGGGAGGAGTTTAAAATCTATCTGTAAAAAAATATTACTTTTTAATGATTTTTATGTGGTCTTAAAATTTTGATCAGGAGTATATATATATATATATATATATATATATATAGAGAGAGAGAGAGAGAGAGATCTAACAGCCAAGTTCGAATACTAGTCGGGTTAATATCCTTGAGAACCATATGATTCCATGTATTGTCTCATCTGATATGGATAAAATAGCTGCACATACTGACCCCCATAATCCTTGGTAGCAACCAGTCTAGGAGAAGAACCGTGAACAACAATTGAAAAATGAAGGTGAGGGGTGAACCCAGAGGCCCAAAATTCGTTAACTACATAAAAAGAATGATTAATAATTAAATTACATCAATTAAGACAACAAAGCTACAAAGATAAAATGGGGTTTACTGAGTGTTAGATAATACTATAAAATACTATAAAGGAGAGAGACGAATAAAAGAGGAAGAATTAAGATTGTAACGATTGATATTGCGTTAAATGTTTTGAAGAGCAAATTTGATTGGAAATCAAGAATCCGAAAGTGAGTTCCCTAAGCGAGAAGTGATTGAAAAGAAATATAGAACGTGCGGTTGCCTCTAGTCATTTGAAATGTAGAAGAATGAAACATTCTCGCCACTACAGACAATCAGTTACGTGCAATAAGTGATACTCGTTTTGGGAGATCATGTCTCGAAAGAGACATGACTGACTGGGCAGCAGATTATCCCGCAGTAGGTTGCCATTGCTTTCTATGGTAACTGGTTTCCAGCCAAAGCTATAGAACTCAATCTGTCCTATTATTTAATCCATAACTGGAGGGAAGAGACGGATAGATAACTTTCCCAAGAGTATTTGTGCGTAAGTGGATGCAAGGAATTCAACTGGAATTTGAACTCGGCGCCCCGATTTGTCGTTCCGAGTTGATATCCACTGTACCACAACGCACATCTTACCAGAAGCCAATACAGTAACATGCTTAAATTCATTAAGTCTAGAAACCATAGAGGAAACTTTATTAAAACAATTACCAAGTAAGTATTTAGAGTAAAAGTTGCAGGGAAACTTATTTTTAACTCGGTTTGAAAGTGACTGTAGCCGAGATTCCAACTCAACGACCACTAAAAAATTAATCTCTTCAAATCTAGGATCAATCGATATACATCCTTCATATCTACAATGCTTACATCCATAAAATAACCCCAGAAATTTAACTAGCCGTCTAATTTCAATGGTTACTGGGCCTTGTATTCAAATAATAGGATAAAAAATACTTTTCGATTGACGTATATGTACGTCCAGAGCAGCGGAAGTTTTTAGTAACAAAAACGCAAAGAACGAACAAGAATTGACGACTTTTCCTAGGAAATTTGATCGAGATTTAAATCTCATAAAACTATCAACAAAACGAATGTGAAATCAATACGGAGGCCATGTCACACAATGTTTGTGCGCTCTTCAGGCGAGATGTCTTACTTTTGCATTTTTGTTTTTCGCTTTCGGTCATCAAACACAAATCGTTGTCTTCTGAGACCAGACAGAAGAATGACTGCCAACTTGTCAGTAATGATCGAACGTGAGAGATTGAGGCGGATACCAAGTGGACAAATGAGGCAAGGAAATGAACACAGCATCGGGAGAAAGAAAAATGTGACAGGACAACGGCGTTGAAATAGAAAATAAGGCGAATAGTCCGAGAGAGTGGAGAAAGCCGAGGAAGTCCTGTGAAAATAAAAAAAGAATTATTGCAAGTGATTGCTGGTCGTAAAGATAAACGGTTTACGAAGGTTGTAGCAACTGAGTGCTTGCAAAATTATGTTCGAAAATTACCCAGTATTCATACCCTTATGTATATCTCTCTCTATTATATATTTAAATGCAATGTCAATACTCATCTATAAACCACTTGACGAGTTTTTCTTCACCACCCTGTATATGCTTTCCTTTCTCTCCACCTTTTCAACATCTGTATTACCATCCTTCTCTTGCTCCTTTCGTACTGGTTCGTCTTTCTCTTCACTCTCTTCTACCTAATCTTTTTACTCTTATGTAGCTCCCTGCACATCAGTGACGTTACTGACTTGCTCAGTGTAATACGATTAAAAATATATATATATATAACTTCCGAAAACTACATCTATAACAGAAATTTCAGAAACTAGTATTCACACTCTTATGTATCTCTTTCTCTCTTTTTATACATATATTTCTATATATTTTATATATAAAACCTCCGAAAACTACATATATAACAAATTTCAGAAACTATATATGTATAAATAAAAAGCTTTTCAAAATCTTCTATGTGCCCTGTCCCTTCAGGACGAAGGCGATCATGGTTTTCCACGTCTCCCTATCCCTGGTGACTCTTAGTACACCTTCTCCTGTTATACCATGCAACCATCGTTCCATCGTTCACCTGATTAGGTCCTTCAAATATGTTATCCGTTGCTTTCCCCTGTCTCTTCTTCCCTGTATCTGGCCTGTTGGCATCAGGTTCTCCAAGCCCTCCTTCCTCATTGCATGTCCCAAGAACTTCAGCTGTTTCTTCCTGATTCACAGTATTAATTTCCTTTCTGTTTCCATCATTTCTAGGGCCTCATCATTACTCACATGCTCGATCCATGATATTCGCAGCATCCTTCTGTAGAACCACATTGCAGTTGCTTCAAGTTTTTTCTTCATCTTTAATGATATTGTCCAGCATTCACTGCCATATTGGAGAACTGACAACACATAGCAATCCAGTACCCTCTTCCTTGTTTAAACCATATAAGTAATCGGCTTAACAAAAAAGCTATTTAACGACCACATACTCTCATAGAAAAAATTTGATTTAATTTCCCTTTCTTTTGATTTTATAATTTTCGTTTTAAAATTTAAAATTTTTATCTACATGCAGTCTTAGTATATTTAAAATTTCATTTTTATCACTGAAAAGCAGTAACCTAACACTAAGGTTTAACTGCCATGATCAGTGAATGAACTTAAATTCAGAGTTATTAAACTGTCAATTTGTAATATGCATCCATGATTGCATAATGTATGAAACTACGAGTCGTGCCATCGACGTAGTACTATATATATATATATATATATATATATATATATATATATATTAATTATAGTTATAATCCCAATATCGACAAAACTAATTCTGTCAAGGTTATTAATAATTAAACTATATCTAAGAACGTCTTGAAACCCACCGGGAACTAACCCAGAGGGAAAAGAAGGGGAAGAAAAAAAAGAAACAAACGAAATACTTGAAGAAGTCAAGCATTCGTCAGAAAGAAAAAAAACCCAAGACGAAAACCTTAACAACAAAAAGCTAAATAGGAAAGCAGAGTACAAGAAGTACCCAACACAAAAGTAGAGCAAACAAGAACAAAAATCTAAGGATGAGCCAACAACCTAACACGATTTCGCTTAACCGTGCTAGGTTGTTGGCTCACCCTTAGATTTTCGTTCCTATATATATATATAGGTGTGTGTGTGTGTGTGTGTGTGTGTGTAATAGCTCTGTTCATACTACATTGAGCACTGTTTTATTAAAACATGAATAAAAATATTATACATGAGTGTACCCTTATATGTACACTACCGGCCATAATTATGTCATCCCAGTTTTTTAAAAGAATTGATTTATTTAATATTATTTTTAGTATTTATTGCTAAGTGAATAATTCTAAAAAAAAAAAAATAGAATGGTTCTTTTGTTATTACTTTGCAGAATTTACAAAGCAAGGAAGCAAAGATGAACTCGTCCGAACCACCCTAAATTATCCTCATTCTCTCATTGACAAAACTGTAGTTTAGGTAATTATTAAATGTTCAGAAATTCATTTGATGCACATTTTATTGTGCAGTATTAACTAAAGAACCATTCTATTTCCATTTACAATGATTCACATGGCAATAAATGCTAAAAAATAGTATAAAATATATTTTTAAACACTGGGGTCGCCGTACAATTATAGCCGCTAGTGTACATTTCTTAATTCACGCAACTATATATATATATATATATACAGCCTTTAAGATTTGAAAAAGAAATCACATATATCCATACATGGTAATTATCATTATAGTATACTACTATAATAGTCAATAGCTATAAAGTTTCGGTGATAAAACACGATCATTAGTTAGTAAAACGTGGTTAATTTACTTGGTAATATATATAGATAAGGAGATTTAAAAAAAATAAAAAATGTTTTAAAAAATAATAAAATAAATAAAAGCCGAAGAATAAGGAGGTTCATCCAGTGAGATATATTAAGTGGAGTGGAAAGTTATAACATTTGAAAATCGTGTGTGTACTAATTTACACTTATTTATATTTTAATTTTATTTTACATCATTCTTGTCTTTTATTTTGTTTATTTTATTTTGTTTTACTTTATTTTTCTTTTCCAACGTTTCGATTTTTCAATTGCTGGACATTCTCCTTTCTTTCTTTACTTTTTTCTGTGAACTTTTTCTCCTTTTTCCGTGTTTGAAGTTTTGGCATGCCTGGCTTTCTGTGACAACCATTGAAACAGTACTGTCTATGAGTCGTACACATGCACACACACACACTAAACAGTCTAATAAGACAAGAGTGAGACGCGGATAATTCTTAACTTATTCTCATAATATCTGATATGACAACAGTATATAAAAAAATCTCTGAGACCGATGTGTGTTTTTTTATCCATTATCGTTGTACTCATGTGTTAGTATACTACGGGTATACTAATGCCTATAATGGAGAACTGAAATTCTTTCGAAACACCCACATTAAATCGAGTTAATTTAATAAAAAACAACTAAGTATCAATGTCAGCAGGTACAACTCTAGTTAAAAAATAACACTGATGTCTTCTGAAAAATGATATTACACCTAAAATCTCCGAAGTGATGGACTGCAGAAATATTAATCAATTATTTAAAAATAAAATAAAATAACAAACAAACAAAAAATTAATCTTTGCTACCAAAATTTAATAGATAATTTACATTGCAAGGAAGAAAGCTACTTGTAACATACACAAAAGTGTTTTTTTCATTTTGTTTCAAAAAGTAAAAGATCTGGCAACTTGAATTGTCTTCTCAATCGCTTCACCAATGTCTAGTCGAATATTTAAAACGTCAAATAAACATTATCGTCTGCAAACAAATTACAATGAATCTGAACGATTTGAAATTATCCTGCATAGGAGAATCGGTGAAAATACGAGTCAACAGATACGAAAGTTTTAAATGCTAAAGAAAACGTTTCTTTGCAGTGAATAGTACAAAACGTTTTACTTGAAAGTCACTTCTGTACTCTGGTAAAGGATGTTATACTCTCCTCAACACATCTAGTAGAAGTATCTTGACACATGGCATTTTCTAATAGGTTTTCATCTGCTGGCGCCAACAAAGACTTACCTCGTACCGACTACAAGTTATCTCGTGGTGGGAATTTTCTGATATGTCTTTATCTGCTAGTCTCGATTACGATGTTACAATTTCAAGTGAAGCCATGAATCAATTATTCTTTTTTATTTCCCAATTATGCGTTAAGAGTAAGGTTAAGTAATTAACATCTAGCACTCTACGTATTAAAATCTATTTGCTGATTTATGCCATTTTCTTCACGGCCCTTCTAATTAAGTGCCAAAATATTTGAACCGAACAGTCTATCTCGTCTTCTCAATCTACAAATCTATCGGTATCTGTCTGTTTTCAGACTTCCTAAAACTGATAAAAAATCTCGTTAGAAACAAAAAAAAAAAATAAATAAAATAAAAAAAAAATAAAAAAACGACTGGACGGCTTATGTAATTCAAAAACTCTCATACGAGAATGAATACTAGATATTAATGTCTTAAATCAAGAGATGTGGTTTTATTGTGAAGTTTTTTCTAATATAATACAAAGAATATCTGAGAAACTGTCAAGTCTTAAAGAAAATAGTAACATAAGATCAGAACTTAATATGAGAACTAAGAAAGTTTTAAGAAACTGTTGATTTCACTAAGAGGCGCTGATAATTTGCGGGGATATAAGGTGGAAAGAATATTTGGAATATTTAATACTAACAGTGTATATTCCAAGAAAACAAACAGCGACTAGACAATTTAATACCTATTGGCAAATGCAAAGAACAACAAATGCGATAACGAAGCTAAAAAGAATAAAAAAGACCAAAGCGTATTATAAGGGAGAACATATTTCATAGTTCAACAAAAGAGATTAGGTTTTAGAGAGATATGATCGTCGCCCACGTCCTGAATGAACATAGCGCTTTGGGAGAGAGGAAGAAAGAGAAAGCCGGATTTCCTTTCGGTGTTCGTATTTCGTGCTCAAGCCTTAGAAAAGCAAATATATTGATCACTGCTTCATATAATACTGAAACGAGGTACTTTATTATCTTTCTATATTTTCAAACCATAATATATGACTGAATGCAAACACGTTGCCAGGCAAGCTGAATAAGAGTATTTGATTTTTGAAGCCTTATATCAGCCACTTTCTATATATCTTTTTCTCTCTCGAAATATATAACGAAAGTACAAGTAGGAGTAGATATATTTACTCTAACATGTTTCACTTTAATTAGCGTCTTCAGAAATTTATTTAGACGAATAATTTAATTTTTAAGAAATTTAGAGAGACATTATGTTGATTAGGGCTTGATTTCATTGGTCAGATAGGTGTCACGTAAAAAAGCATCAGATGATCATGAGACATGCATTATTTTTGCAAATATACATTTACATTTAAAATAAGCATATATTGCTTTTATTACGTTGCACACACACATAAACATGCTAAAGTTTCCTTTGCATTTAAACAATGACAAACTGTTGCTTTATTACACGTGACACGTATCAGACTAATAAAATC
>JBBBDQ010000507.1:3345000-3360000 GCA_037127315.1 Ascarosepion bandense | reverse complement strand
AAACGAAATACCTGAACAAAAAGTCAACATTCGTGAGAAAGAAGAAACACCCCCAAGACGAAAACCTTAACAATAAAGAGCTCAATACGAAAGCAGATTGCACAAAGCACCAAACGCGAAAGTAGTGCAATCAAAATCGAAAATTTAAGTGAGCCAATAACCTACCACGGTTTCGCTTAACAGCTCGTCAGGGAAAATTGGTTCTAATTTTCCCTGGCGAGCTGTTAAGCGAAACCGTGGTAGGTTATTGGCTCACTTGTTCGAATTTTGATCAACATGGACCCTATATATATTTTCGATTTTATATATATATATATATATATATATATATATATATATTTGAATAAACAAAGCTCTCGATAGAAATTGGCGTGTATAATTGTGCATAAGATTAGGTATTTTACCTGACGTAATTATTTAATTATGTATCACTTTCAGGCGTCTATAATAATCTATGAGAGCTTTTTTAAAAATTTATCCACGCATCTCTATGTTCTGATCAAAAAAGTATCAAACAGCTGATATAACAAGAGAAAACAGCACATATCAATTCTCTATTTTATCTCCTTACAAGTAGCTCCTTTCAGAAGCAAAGACTTTATCCAAAATGGTTCCCGTTAATGGATGCTTTCCTGGGGATCCTTTTTGGGATAGCGAGCAGCTGCTTCATCGTATTCACTGGACGTTTTGAAATCTTATTCCTATAAAGTGGAATCAGATCTTTGGAAGCAAAAACAATAGTTGTATAAAGCGATATCTGGGGATGTTGATCTTTGCCAAAAAGACGGTAATTGATGAAAGATCTGTCATGTTGTGACCTCTTTCTACACACTTTCCTTCCAAGCACTGCTAGAAGCATCAAGGGAAGTGAACGATAACGTAACTGTGCATTCACTACAGACTTTAAAATGGCAATGGCAAGCGTATTCACTTTGCATACTTCAGCTCCTTTACCATAAAAACAATCCTAGTACCATATAAATAAATTCTCGATTTGTAACCATTTAATTACGTGTCAAGTTCATATACATATATTAGAAAACTTGACACGTAATTAAATGGTTTTAAATCCAGAAATTATTTCGACAGTTGTAAAACTTTAAAACGGCTTCTTCAAACCCGAAAAAAATCAATTAGATTAATTTAACTCAGAATATTAAAAAAGAAAAAAGTCATTACTTTTCATATTGCTCTGGACGATATCCATTCATCTCTCTATTTTTATCTTTTTAATCTTAATTGGGTAAAATTTTTGGATTATCCACTCCATTTTTCTATTATATATATATATATATATATATATATATATATATAATAATTTAGAACATGTAAAAAGTACAATCTACTACAAAATTGTACATATTATTTCGACATTGAAAAAACAATGTCTCAGGTAGTTAATAACGTCGGTAATAAACGTTATTTTAAAAAAAAAAAAAGAATAAAAACGTTATTTTTGTAAAGAAAATCCTGTTTACTTCCGGCCAAATTTGAAATTTTTATTTCTTCGCCGCTTCTATTGTTTTCCCTACATTTTCTTTCCTTACTGTGCCTTTTCTCACTTTCCTCATTCTTAAGCCCAGATGTCACGTGACTGATATTTGTATATGTCTATATTTCATTTCCTACCTAAATTTTGGGTCTATTTCTCTGAGCGTTTTTCATTGGCTCATTCCTCTCGTTTCTGTTTTTCTCTTGTTTTCTTCTTTGTTTTTATTTCCTCTGTGTCCTTTCTTTTCACGCTTTTTTATTTTTCTTTGTGCTTACTTATCTTTTCATACTCCTTTTACGTAGTACGAAAAGATTTTTCTTAAATAAAAGGAAGTGAATTTTCATAAATTTTATTTTTCAAAAATAACGTTTATTACCATCATCATTAACTACCTGATGAGACACTGTTCTTTCAATGTCGAAACAGAATGTACAATTCTGTAGTAGATATTAATTTGTACAAATTCTAAAGTTTAATTTATAATAAATATACATGGCTCTATTTTTATATTGACCACTGTTTTAAATTAATGTTTTTAACGTTGCAAATATTTCCTTCGTTCCTTATTCATTTGGATATATATAAGAACTTATTTAAACACACAGGGAGATCTACTAACCTCTGACCGCCAGATTATTTATGTAACGAATCCCATTATCATGTAAGGTACCACGGCTCTACACAAAGTGATGTAGTTTTAGCCCTTAATGAATTTTTCCTTTTTATTCTCTCATTTAAACTGTGAACCAATCCATTTATTAGACTCGCTAGGTAGTTTACGCATTGTTTTCCTTTGTCACTCTGATTCTCAATCATTCGTTTATGCATCAAATTGTCCAAGCCATCTTTCCTCATTATGTACCTTATGTTTCAACTGTACAGCGTGCGTTAGAAGTAACTCCTACATAAGCATAAAGATAAAGACGCCATTGCCACTAATGTCTTATCATTATTGGGGAGGTACTTCGGTGAGTATAAGTCTATATTTCTGAGATGAGGTAGCGTTAACACTATTTACATTATTCGGATTATTGTCCTCATTTTGGTTGCCATTTGTACGACGTTTCCGGCGGGTTAGAAGGAGATGACTACCAAAAAAAAAAATTTGCAGAAAAGAATGAGAATGATATACCCAAGTGATGATAATAAAAGATTCGGTCCGAAATTCGTAGCACCGAAAAAAACGTCGTAAAAACAGCAACAAAGATGAGAACAATAGTCCGAATTATGTAAATAGTGTAATTCAGGGAGGTATGTATGACACGTATTTTAGCTGCGCCATCCTTTCTGTTTCTATTTTCTAAAAACATTGATCATTTCTCACTTGTTCAATCCACGGTATTTTTACCATCCTTATGTAGAACCATATCTGTGTGTGTTTCTAATAACCTTTTAATCTGATATAAGTTTATTTAACTTTCATTGTCATGTAGGATGATTTATTACAAACAGTTCAGTACTTGTTTCTATGTTTCAAACCAAATTTTCTATTAATAGTTCGTTTTGATTTTGGAACACATATTTCGCTAAATTAAGCTAATATGAGAGCTATATCCATAATTGCCTCCAGGACGGTAGTACACGCCTAAATAATGTCAATAATAATTACTTTGCGTCCTAAGAACATTGTCTGAAATTACACTACCGTTTCTCTTCCTGAACAACGCATTTATTAAAGAGAGGTTACGAGATTACATATTTTAATCCTATCAAACCTCCTTTTAAGACAAGTCTAAAAATAAAGTTTTTTTTTCAAATATGCCAGTTTTCCTTAGATATGTATGAATATCCCATATCCTGTAATTTCTATTTTAAATTTTCAGTCTACCTTCATTTTGATTGTTTAAATTAAACACACCTATATGATGTAAGTTTTATGTCTTTTACCCTCCATATCAAGTCTTTAATGAACAAATGTATTGTTTTCTATTTTCAAATGTAAATTGTTTTCAGCAAAGTTATTGAACATTACTTGATGATGAGATAAAAGCTTTAAATCTTCAAACACAAAGTTCCGTGTCGCAATGTAAATTAAATTAATTTTAAATAAAAAACAAATTTAATAAATTATATTATGCTTTACGACCTCCGTTCTATTGAGAACTTTTTTTAAAAAAGTAAATGCCAGAGAACTTTACATTCTAAGACTGTGGGTTCTCTTCATCTGGAGATATATATATTTTTTTTCTCCTACACATTTCTTCAGAAAATTTCCTTGGAAAAAATCCAAACATAAAAAGAAAAAAAAATCATCATAAATGGAAAAACTGGCAAAGTGCGCGAAGGTGAGGAAGTAAAGAACATCGGCTAGAAGAAATTTATTATTAGAACCAAAAAATTAATGTAAATAATCTCCTTGTGAGTACACAACAGAAAATATAGTTTAGTATTTGCAGGATGATCAATTGTTATAGGTTAGTGGGAAAGGAATTAACATTTTAGCGAGCAACCCTGACAAAAGTGTCACCAGTTAAGGTATTACTTTGCGATTATTTTTTATTTTCGATCCTTGCTATTTTTCCACTGCCGTAGATCAACGATATGACTTATGATGCAAAAAACAAAAAAAAACAAAACAAAAAAAAAACAAAAAAAAACAAAAAAAATAAGTGATTAGAAAAAGATGATTAATTCATATATTAGTAAAAAACAAAAGAGTGATAATAATTAATGTCATTTTTAATTTATTTCACTTCTAGGCAGATGACATATTAGTTTTCGTTTGTCGCAGTAGATGGTGTCAGCTAAACATTTTGCACCATAAAGCGACGAAACATGAACTTTCTCTAATATTTCGCAGTCAGGGATTTCATGCTCAAACACTTTTCTCATTTTCAAGCAACAATTGGAGAAAAACAGTCCGCTGTAAAAAGTCTTTTGAAAACATCCGATGACAAAAAGTAGAAACGAAGAGGGACCGAAAAAGCCAGATCTCTATATTCCTTGAACCCTCCTCACGTACCATGCACTAGCTATGGACGTCTCTTCACAAACATCAGACTTCAAGAAATGTCGATGAGGACCCAATAGTTGACATCGAGTTTTGCTAAAGACGTCTCCAAATTGAAATAGCTTTGATGATAATGAGAAAGTTGCTGAAAGTTTTAAAATGAACAGGTTTTTGAGTTCAATGTAAAACTTATGACTTATTTACCTCATTGTGAATTTTAGATGCACTAAATTCCATTCTTCCTACAATTTGTTGCGATGTTTATCTTCATTTGATAGTATGAATTCGTGCAAACATCGTTCGTAATTTCACTGATGGCGGTGGAAATGATAAAATTCAAGTTAATTGTCTTAAAAGACAGGAAAGAAAGCAATAGTTATGCGCATGAATCCCACAATGACAATTTCAGTTTATATCTAACGAATTCTTCTTTTGTTTTCAATCACAGGCCCTCTCCTCAATCTGATTTGACAATTTAACTGCTCTGCAACCTAAGACAATATAGCTAATAATTTTCTTTCCATCCTTTTCCATGTCAGCATTATTATTCACTAGATATTCCTGTCCATCTTTTAACAACGTTTAACAACGGTTCCTAATAGAAGGGGAGATTTATTTGTTCATCTTTTTAGTAGATTTTCTGATTAACCAACTTTAAAATCTTATTTAATAATTTCTACAAAACATTTTTAAACAAAACTCCAATTTATTTCATATTGAGAAAATACCAAACTAATACCTGTTAGGTTCTATATTATACATTTTCCAAATATTCCTGCTAAAATAAACTGAAAGCTCAGAATTTTTCTCTATATCATTATCACACACCAATAGAAACGAAACTATATTATTCGAAAGGAAAAATACAAGAAAACTATACTGGCACACCTAATAAGTCAAAATTTTCACGTTTCGAAGCTGCTTTTGCGTGCTTCTCATCGGGTGAAAAGGTTGAACGGTTTTATATAAAAAAAAATGAGGCGTCTATTTTAAATACGAAATTATATAATATTTATATATACTTAACAGTTATAGATCAGATTTAAATTAAATTACACCAGTAAACATCATTCTGAGCTATGGGAGCTCTCTCTCTATATATATATATATATATATATATATATATACGTGTGTTTATGGTCATATCGCGATGAAATACCGATTCTCACCTAAGTAACTAGATGAGTGATCGCTTGGGGATACATTCATTTACGCACAAATATCCTTGTAAAAGGTAAGAATTCATCTCTTCTGCCCCAGATATGGCTAAATATCAAGATAGACAGGGCCGTATAAACTAGGTTGACAACCTGTCAAGTCAAAAGATTTTCTCAATTCAAATAAGTTTGGAAAGTAATTGACAAATCGCAGATGAGCTTATTAAGGCGGCCAACTGTCAAAAGGCAGACTGGGGATGAAAACTTTTATTAAAATTGCTGCGTTGGAATATTATCTGACATTGCACAGTACATATGATGTTATGATGTAGACATCTTGCATTCCATGCTACATTCAATTAAGTTAATAAACGTCTCTCTGATTGTGAGAGAGAAGGATTCAGTAAGAAGATAAAATATTGAAAGTGCACTGATCTCACAAGTTAATACAACACTTATATAAGTCGAGTGAATATGCTAATGGTAAAACTATTTTATTTACACGAAAAGAAGCAACAAATATAAAATGATAAACGTCTTCATTTCTAAAATATTTTAACTACATTATTTACATTATTCAGACTGTTGTCCTTATATTGGTTGTAATATTGACGACGTCCTCAACATCACGTGGGCTGGTGGATAAAAGCTTTAGTTAACTTAACGAGTTTTGAGCTCAATACATGGATAGTTGAATTATTAAAGGGAAATAACTGAAATTAAGGTATCCGGAAGTGGTATGCCACATCAAACTAGAATAATATACTCCTGTGGACTTGATCAAGTGTTCGGTTTGAAATCCAAGTTATCTGAAAAACGTCGAAGCGTACATCATGAATATTGCAACAAAGATTGGGATAACATTCCGAACAATATAAATTGTGTAATTAGATAGATTTCTTTTTTTTTTTAATCATTTCACCCCGAGCAAGGCGGAAACGCCACTGATGTGCAGGGGGCTACATAACTGTAAAAAGATTAATTAGAAAAGAGTGAGGAGTACAAACTAGTTAGAAAGGAACAATAGAAAGCTGAGAAAGCAGGTGCGATGACAGATACATAGGTGGAGAGAAAGGGAAGGTTATACAGGGGTGGGGAGAGAGCTAGAGTCCAGTGGTTAGTAGATGAGTATTGACTTTGCATTTAAATTTCTGGAGGTTGTAGCCGTCAGGACAGCAAGAATACGGGAGCGAGTTCCACAGGCGGGAAGTGCGATAGAGGAAGCTGCAGGAGTAGAATTGTCGTCTGCATTTGGCTAACCTGACTGTGAATGGGTGGAACCCAGTTGCCAGTCTGGTTGCACGAGTAAACACCTGTTGAGGAGGCACCATTGACTTAAGCTCGTCCAAGCAGAAGCCATGAAAGTATTTATAGAAGAGACAGAGGGAGGCCACATTTCGACGATGGGGAAGTGGCTGCAGTCGAGCCGCCAGATCAGTACCTATCACATTACAGACTCTCCTTTGGGGCCTGTCAAGAACACTGAGGAGAACGGCAGGGGCACCTGACTATAAATGGCATCAGTACTCCATGCACGGACGGATGATTGACTTGCATATATACAGGATGGATTCAGGTGGAAAAAACATCCTGGATCGACATACTGACCCAACCTTCTTAGCAGTAGATTTTGCTATGGATTCAATATAGTGGTTCCATTTGAGGTCTGAGGACAGGATAAGTCCGAGGAGGCGTAGTGTATTACTCTCCGGGAGAATCGCTTGGTACATGCTTATGGGAGACAGGAGAGGTTGCCTGTAATGGTTGACAGTCAACAGCTTGGTCTTAGATGAATTGAAGTTGACAAGCCTATTGAAGTTGAAATTTCCCACGGTTCAACCAATTATTGACAGAGTGTTTTTTGTCTACATTACACGAAATACAAACACCCTACATCCCTTCAAGATAAAGAATTACAGCCAGACTGGTTATAATAAAAGGGGAAATAGTAAACGAGTAGGATAAGGACAATATAATATATATATATATATATATATATATATATATAATTAAAGTGATGAAAATTGAAGCGTTGAAGCCGGTGAGTACAACAGCCGAAACGGCGTGATTATAACAACTGTTCAAACAATGTAAATAGTGTTGTCAAATGATAAGTTTGATTTTCGCAAGTTTTTGCATAAAAAATATTTTTCAAGCTTTGCATATCAGAAATCTTATTATCGAGTCGTAAGTAAAGAAAAATCACGATTCAATTAGTCTGTAGTTTTGCCCCAAATCATTTGTTTTATATTTATGCAATAATGTTTTCAACTGATATGAAGTTAAAAGAGTATATTTATTATTTTCTAAGTCTGTAGCCAAGAAAATGTCCTCACTATGTCGTGCTAGACATTATTTAATCAGAATCTACCTTCATTTATAAGCCTACCTTTCACCTTTACTTTGAATATTACTGCGACATCTGGTCTGATGCTCCTGCTATATATTTTGTGATTCTTGATAGAACTCCAAAAAGAATCTGGAATGTTATTGGCTCTGACCTGGCTTTTGTCAATTTCCCACCGATGGAACGTAGCTTCTCTGTGTCTTTTCTATAAATACATTCTTATTGATCGTAGAAGTTTCCTATGTTTGCCCGAGTTTACAAATTTCACCGCAGAGTGAGATTTATTGGCAAGGTCTCATCATCTTGCAGTTGAAATTGTTAGATGTAACCGTAAGTTTAAAACTAACATTTACTTTTATCTCGCTTGTGGTAACTCTCTTCCGGCTTCTTGCTTCAATGTTAAATTGGATCTTCAAAAATTGAATTGCAATATTATTTTGAGACCTACCCTTCTTGGATTATAATGAACTCTTCCTATTCATGAATACCGGGAGGATATGCCTCTCGGGATTGAGTTGAGTTCTCTCGTTAAATATATGTGTTTCAATAATACCCAAGTTCGTGTTTTTCCTCCGGAGCTGTTCTGGGTCCACAACAAATATCAATCATTATTTTCTGTCTTCTTAACTCTTATTCTTTTATTCTCCTATATTCCTAATAGTACTTTTACTCAGATTCCCTAACTCTCAGTAACCACTTGTATCCTAGAGGCTTTATTGCCTTGCTTGGGGTGAAATTATTGAAACTGAAACAATATACGTAGAGAGACGAGATAGACAACATTTGCCCTTTTTCCGTGTAGATCGTTCACTATAATCATGAAGAATTCAACCACCTACTCGTGATTGATTGGCAAAAAAGAACTCAAAGTCATGTCGGCCTGACATTTTTATTTTATTTTCAGTGGGGACAGAAGTAAAAACGATGTCGATTTTCTTCCGTGGTGATATTTTCTTCAGGCGTTTTTGGGAAACAGGATTTGTTTAAGTAATATTAGGAAAACTTAGATTACCTGTTAAGTAGCAAGATTTTCGCCGAAGCTAGAAACGTTCGAACGCTTACCTGAAAGAGAAAAGTAAATATATATTAATGCATTATTATGTTTCATGTACAAAGTAAAATTGATTGTACATTTTAAAGATATAACAGAAATACTGGGTAATTGAAAAGTAACTCCCCATTTTAAAATACTTATAATTAATTGATTAACTATAATTTTTACAAGAAATAGATTTGAGAGGAAAGTGTTTGACTTGTGCTTTTACTTAAAATTCGATATGCACACCACATTTTATGACCAGATTCTCGAGTCCTCAGCAATCACGTCAACTGATTTTTATAACTATTTGCTCCTTTAACCAAAAATATAGAAAAAAGTCAGTGTGCGTTTAATCAGGACACCTTAAAGGCCACTCAAACATAATATAGGGAGATTTTATTTAATCAGACTATGTCTGTTTGTGTTTACTCGGATCGAGATAAACTTAATAAAGGTCGGAGGTCACAAAGACAAAATAATCAGAGGAAAGATACATAGCTTTTGTGAGGCTTATCATTATGTCACATATATATAGTTTTAGACTTACTGGAGTGACATGGTGTAATCTATTTATATTTTTTCTAAAGACTAGATCATGTATAATGAAATTTGTTTGATACTGAAAAATATTACGTCAGCCATGATTGCATCAGATTTTTATCACTCCCAGACACTATTGTTTCAATTGTCAATTATTTGTCCTACGGGCAAGGGACGTTACTCCAGTGACGCGTGCGAAAATGTTAACGCTGCACAAACACACGGGCAAGCCTTACAGAGAGATCCCAGATATTATGGGTGTCAACCTTTCAACTGCCAGTCGTGTCATAAAAAAATAAGCAGAATGGGTCCATCATGACAAAACTTGAAAGTGCGGTCAGAAGAGAAAAACAACGCCAAGCGCCGCCATATACGTCATCAAGGATCATGTAAATGACCCTAGGACGACATTATTCGTTTCGTTTCACTTTATTTGCACAGGGGCGCATATAAGGGTCCGACGGTGGGAAAACACATTTAATCCGTTAGAGTTTGTTAGAAATTTTAATAATATCTTAATAAAATGATACAGCCTCACACAAGAAATACGTAAGAATTTAAATAAATAGTTGACATGCAATTCATTCCCATCGAACATACATCTTATGAATAGTTAAGATACTTTCGAATGATCTAACCAATATGCATAATGCATTCACTTCATATATTTATCTAATGAACGTACACTAACAGACACAATTTTTATAAACACAAATTCTATTGTCACTTCAAAAATGAAACAGACAAAAAGACATATGCTATAGAAATAGCGTTTACACACCTAATGAAAATAAAGTGAATACAGAATTTTAACATGAATACACACCAAAGCAGCAAAGAACAATTTCGAAAATAAAAATAGAAAGGAAAAAAAAAAAGAAAAACAAAAAGAAAAAAAACAACCTAAGTTAACCCAGTTGGTTGAATTTAATAAAATGTTCAGGTATATGTTGCTATGTATATATCTTACATACCCGTCGTCGTCTCCTCCTCCTCCTCCTCCTATATATATAGTAAAGTTTTGTAATTTGCTTGAAGCATTGTGTATATTAGGTATATGGTTAGGTCCTGAAGGCTGCCACAATGCGCTTAGTGAAATAACGGAAGGTAAATAAGTTTTTGGGTATTACCTATTTATTATACATTAATATTTCGAGATCAAAACCTATTTTCAGAATGTCAAAGGAGCGTGTTCTCTCCGAGTGAGTCCATACCTTTCAAGGAATGGCCATTGCTGGTGCTGCTGTCATTAATTTAATGTGTGTGTGTGTGCCTAAGTGTGTTAGAGCATGTATGCGTGTGCGTATGTGTGATTATGGTATATGTGTGATTTACAGTTGCGACCTTTTCGTGGTACCTAACTCTCTCTCTCTCTATATATATATATATGGCCATGACATTACAACATATATAAAAACATTCAATTTGGGATAATTTTCACGTTTTAATGAATGCTAGCAATTTCTCAACCGTTATATTTGAAGCACAAAAATGTACAGTAATTTTTAGCAACACAGTTTTCCGGTTACATTTGTTACCATAAATCACACCCCTAAAGATGATCTAGGAAAGATGTTGAAAGTACTTGGGTACCTTGAGAAATGAATGAAAATAACATCTGTCAACGTTACAGGTCATTTCTGACATCTTTTGATTGTAATACGCGAACAATTATCCGTGTGTATGAACGGATTTTATTGAAATAAGCAAACATATTTGAAGTTTAATTAATCTAACATGTTTAAAAGAAAATTTGTTGCCTGAATGCACAAATATATATATATATATATATATATATATATAGTCATCCGCAGACAGATCTGTTTCGCAGTATCAGAGCTCATCAGTACGGTTAGACTGCGATTGCTTTTTAACCCAGGATTGAAGCGCGACCGAATTATTGTCAGTCAGCGATTCTACCTCTGAGCTATGAGCGTTCGGTAGAAGGAGGCAGACTTTTTAGCGTGTATATTAACATTATACACGCCCAATAGCTGAGAGTGTTCTAATTCATTGCTGAATGAACTATGTGTAAATGCCAGAGTAGCTACTGTTTTTCAAAGTCTGCCATCCTTCCAGAGTGTTCAATCAGGGTGTGGGAGCGTATATATATATATATATATAGTATTGTGCTATGATGATTTTTAGTACCAAGGTAACTGATTCTTCAGTGGTATATTGATAAAATCTTATTTCACAAATTGCTTTTTGTCGTAATGTTCTCGATACCGGGTTAGTGTATTAAAAGGATTAATGTAGAGAATTCCTCAGGGCTTGTTACTTCATCTGCAACTCTTTCTCAACGGCAGGAGTGAGGACATCACAATGGTACCCATGAAACTTCGAAGTCGGTATAACTCTGCTCTGTTAAGTGGCAACATTCTCCACATAAATGCAGTATATTTTAAAGCACATGCGCGCGAGCGCACGCGCACACAGACACAAAGTAACACTGTCGGATCAGATCAGTTAATTTATTTCTAGTTTCATCCTAAAAATGAAAACAAACTTTGCTTACACCAATTTTCCTGTTTCATTTCCGCCAAAAGTAAACAAATCACGTAGGCGAAACGTGTAGTTTTAAAGCTTTTACACTTTAATTTTTTTTTTTAATCATGCCACCCCAAGCAAGGCATTCCACTGCCACTATAGCGCAGGGGGTTACTCAGGGCGATAGACGAGTTAGGATGTACATAAGGGGAGAGTTGGGGAGAATGGGAAGTTTAGTGTGTTAGGAGGTGTCTATTGACCTTACATTTAAACTCCTGGAAGTTATAGCCGTCGGGGAAGCAAGCATGCGGAAGGGAATTCCACAGGCGGGAAGTGCAAGAAAAGAAGCTGTTGGAGTAGAAATTGCGGTTACATTTCATCGGTTTCACTGTAAAACGGTGGGACATAGTTGCCAATCTAGTATTTCGTGCGAACTCACACCTAGGGGGCACCAGTGATTTAAGTTCATCAGAGCAGAAGCCATGAAAGTATTTGTAGAAGAGGCATAGGGAAGCCATGTCACGCCGGTGAGAGAGTGACAGCAGGCGGTCAGCTAAGTCGGTATCAATCACATTACAGACTCTTCGCTGTATTTTGTTAAGAACCCCGAGGAGAATAGCAGGGGCACCCGACCAGATGTGGCAACAGTATTCAAAACACGGGCGGATTGTAGATTTGTATAAGTGCAGGATAATTTCAGGCAGAAAGAATTTCCGGGCCCTGCACAGAGTGCTGACTTTCATGGCAGCGGATTTAGCAATGGATTCGACGTCGTCATTCCACTTGAGGTCCGCTGAGAGTGTCAGGCCAAGCAGGCATAGTGTTTTACTCTCTGGGAGGCATGCCTGTTCCATGCTAATGGGAGGGAGGTGCGGTCGTCTGTGGTGGTTAATTTACAGTAGCTTCGTTTTGGAAGAATTGAATTTTACGAGCCATTTCCTACCCCAATCCACCACGGATTGGAGGTCCTTTTCAAGCTCAGCTGCGAGGTTCGCCTTATCGTCAACATCAGATTTTTGATCGAGGCGAGCGTATACTGTGGTATCGTCGGCGTACATGCCTACTTGTGATCTTATGGCATCGGGGAGATCATTGATGCAGATTAGAAAGAGCGTAGGACCTAGGATAGAGCCTTGAGGGACACCCGCGTTTGTAGGGTAGTTTTGGGAGTCATGTCCGTTTAAAACCACATTTAGTGTGCGGTTGGAGAGGAATGCCTGGATTAAGTCCAACAAAAGTCTAGTAATGCCGCAGCTTCGCAG
Source organism: Ascarosepion bandense (assembly GCA_037127315.1). Taxonomy (NCBI): domain Eukaryota; kingdom Metazoa; phylum Mollusca; class Cephalopoda; order Sepiida; family Sepiidae; genus Ascarosepion; species Ascarosepion bandense. Next base: position 3,346,723 of record JBBBDQ010000507.1, on the reverse strand, counting down.
TTTCCGTAGAAGGCCGTCATGCCATACTCTGGACATATCCAGGGCGACAGTTCGGGCTTCATCATTCTTGTCCAGAGCCTGGTATATATACTCAGTGATGGTCGTTAGCATATCAGCAGTAGACCTGGTGAAGCGGAAGCCATACTGTTTGTCCGATAGGAGCCCCTGGGCCGTGAGATGCTGAATGACCTCTGCATTGATAATGGCTTCGAACACTTTGCCGAAGATCGGAAGAAGGCTGATAGGGCGGTAATTTGCGGGGTCCGATGGTTCCCCAGTGTTCTTGAATATTGGAACCACAGAAGAAGACTTCCAACAGGCAGGAAAGCAGGAGGAAGATAGGCAGAGGTTGTAGAGCTTAGAAAGGACAGAAGAGAGTTCAGGGGCACATTTCTTCAAGACTATGATTGGGATTCCGTACCCACCACTTGTTTTGTGAGGGTCAAGTTTTGATATTATGCTAGAAATCAGCGAGGGCGTGATGTGGACGTCATTCAATTGGGTCTCACTTCTAGATTGGAATCGGGTGTCTGGACTCTAGACTCTTGTCCGCTGAGGAGGTGAGAACCTCAAACTCGTTGATTAGTGGGGATATTGAGGATTTACTCTTGTTGAGCACGCTTTTCCAGAGGCGCCAGTAGTCTTTGGCTCCGAACTCAGTGGATGCTATGCGCTGCTTCATTCTGGCAGCAAACAGCATCTTAGCTTCGTTAAGTATCTTTTTACACTTATTACGAGCTGAGGTGAAAAGGCGCCTGTTTTGGTCCGACGCGTGGCTACGGTAAAGCCGTTAGAAGTGATTCCGGTGGGCAATGGCGGCCGAGCAAGCGGGCGAGAACCAGGGAGACGAATGGGATTTAAGCTGAAATTTCCTGGCAGGGATGAAAGCATCAATACCAGCCTTGACCCAGGAGGAGACAGTCTGATGCACAGTCTTCGACGGGAAGACTAAAAACATTGTTCCAAGGGATGTCGCAGAGGAAATCACGGAACGAATCCCAGTCTGCTCTTTGATAGCAGTAGAATATTCTGCTGGTCTGGGTTTCTTGGGTATGGGGTGGAGTGGAACAAGATGTTGATAGAAACTACGGAGTGGTCAGAATTCCCGAGAGGGCAGAGCTATCTGGTGGTGAAAGAATTTGTGGTGGAAGTGAAGCAGAGGTCTAGTAGCGAATCTCATCCGTTAGGGCTATTGGAGAAACGCGTGGGGAAGTCCACCACTTGCGTGAGGGATTAGGAGATTGAAAAATTAAAGGTGTGGACACCAGCAGTGTCGGTTACAGAGTTTTCGAGCCACTTAGTGTGGTGGGCGTTAAAGTCACCAAACACGAAAATATGGGCAGATGGTTGAGAAGAAATGGCCTTGTCGATATTGTCAGAGATGCTGTCAAGTACTGAATAGTCAGAGGAGGAGGGGGAGCGGTAGAGGAAGAAGAGATAGCTAACTGAGCTTAGAAGTGAGAGACGGAAGCACATGAAAGACTGGTCCATGGATTCAGGTGATATTACTCTAGCTAGGGGAGGTGTTCGCTGACATATACACCAAGCCCATGCATATGGACGTTGGAGTCCTTCCTGAAGAGGGGAAGGTAACCAGGAACATAGAACTCAGAGGAGGGGATAGACGGGTCAAGGTTAGTTTCAAACAGGGCTAAGATATCAGGTAAGTTAGTTTGGAGGAATGATTCTACGCTAGAAAGGTTAGTGCTGATACCGCGAATGT
>JBBBDQ010000507.1:3265000-3340000 GCA_037127315.1 Ascarosepion bandense | reverse complement strand
TAAATTGTAAATTCTTCGATCAGATTGGCTCGATGTGAGACATTCTACATCATTTCACTCCATCTTAATAGTATCCGCTTGTCCCCTATGTTTTGTTATTTTTTTTTGATCGAATTCATCCACGAAAACAAAGCAGTAAAGCCTCTAAAATACAAAGTGTAACTGGGTGTGGAACTAATACAAAATTACTAAAGAGAGAGAACAAAAAAAATTCAAAGGGCAGTAGATAGCGATTGCCATTGTATTAGAACGTTTGATGTTTAAAATTGCCAGAAAACTTAAATCTGAAAGAGAGTCCCACTGAGGATTGAAATTACGTTTACATCTTTCATGTGACCTGTCCTTTCAGGAGGTAGGTGATCATGGCTTTCCACATCTCCCTATCACTGGTGGCTCTTAGCACGCTTTCCCATGCAACACTCGTTCGGTCATCCACCTGATTAGGTCTTTCAAATATGTTATCCGCTGTTATCCCCTGTATCATTTCCCCTCTATCTGGCCTGTTAGTATCAGGTTCTCCAAGCCCTCCTTCCTCATTGCATGTCCGAGGAAGTTTAGTTGTGAATCCTAATGCTCAGTATTTCCTTTTCGTTTCTATCCTTTCCAAAACCTCATCATGCTCGGACCATGATATCCCTAACATCATTCTGTAGAACCACATTTCAGCTGCTTCAAGGTTTTCATTCATCTTCTAAGATATTGTCCAACACTCACTGCCATATTGAAGAACAGACATCATATAGCAATCTAGTACTCTTCTCTTTGTTTCTAGCGAAAGTGTTTTGTTTCTTAATACTTTACTCAACTTCTGGAATGCTTCTTTCACCATGCCAATTCGCCTTCGGATCTCAGTGTCGCACCTTCCGTCTTCTGTTAGAACACTTTCTAGGTACTAAAATCTTTGTACCTGTTTGATTTTCGAGTCCCTCACCTGTATTTGGCATTTTGGGCTGCCATTTTTGCTGATGACCATACATTCGCTTTTCTTCCAGTTTATTTGTAGTCCGTTTTTGTCACTCTCTTCAGCTACCTTCAGTAGGAGGTCTTGTAGTTTTTAATCAACTGCAAAGTTATCTACGCCAGTCTAATACTACAAATCCTACAAGGATTTGTCATCAGCGTTTATAATCTGAACAATATAAGATAAACAGATGATACAGTGCTGATAGCAGATACTAAAAAGAAAATTACAAGACCCCCTGCAGAAGGTAACAAAAGGAAGCGAAAAGAAAGGACCAAACATAAACTACTAGAAAACTGAATGCGTGCTTATCAGTCAAGAAAAAAAGAAAGCGTCCCAAATCACAACTACTAGTTGGGGATACTGAAATGAAGCAGGTATAGCAATTGGAATACCTGGGAAGCGTTTTAACAGGGGACGGAAAGGGTGATGCTGAGATCCCGTGCCATCAAGTATGTCTCACGCTGCTTGCCCCTGTCTTTAGCTAAAAATAGTGGGGACAAAAACAAAAGGGGCCAATAAATCTATATCCCCTACCTAAGTTAACTTGTAGTAGGTAAATATCAAGCTTCGGAGACATTTAACAATACTTAATGTTCTATCGAGGACTCCATTGTTTTAATATCTTGTATTGTCGTCTCTACACAAATAATCGTTCACACAGATATTAATGTCTTGTGTTTGCTATTTCCTTTTTGTTGAGACTATTGTTCTTGTAAAGTTACTGGAGACGATTTTTAGCCCTTGGAGGAGATAAGTGACGTAGGTCACGTGACGGACGCTTAGAGACATCACCTCATACAGCAGCCAGTCATTCAGTATTTTTTTACAGTCGTCAAACAGAGTGGCTGCTTATTTTTTTATCCTGGGCCAAGTGGCTCAAGTTAAGTTACAATCTGCCTCCTCCATTAAATGATACAGGTTATAAGCACATGACGCAGTCTCCCATTAAGAATATATTTCCCAGATAAAGAAAGAAACAAACTCTAGCCTCGCAGTCTTCAATTTGGGATACCGCAGGACTAGCTGTTTCCCCTTTGTGAAATATGTTCTCGCCTGGAACATAGTAGATGAATCCGGCCCAGTTGAATCTGATGTCCTAAAAATAACCTCTCAAGAATTACAGAAGAATTTCCATATTATATGAAAGACCATTTTTTTGTTTCTCATTACAACCAGCTTTGCCATGTAGATATATGCGATATATTTTTTTCTGTCTGGGTTACATGTATGTACGTTTATCTAGTTTTGTGTCAATTTTGGTTATAAAAAATCCCTCCGAGAACAAAGCATATTTACTATTCCTTTTTCTTTTCAGCCATTTTGTTCCGCCCGTGAAATACGGTTTTGTTATATCTCAGATATAATAATAATCCTAATGAAGGAAATATATAATAAAATAAATCATCTTTACTCCATAACCCTTACCTTTTATATTGCACATTACTGTAGGGCTATTGTAGGATCATTGTTTCGGTCTGGTTTGGTTTTATCCTGTCTACAGAATTAGGAAATGTCATGAAACCATCGAGCATGGACCTATTTGGAATCCCTAGTAAGTTAAAGAATACGAAAGATTCCTGATGAAGAGCAGGAAGTACATCAAACGAAACGTTCTGCTGAAGACAACAATACATTTCAGAAAATGAAAAGCCAAAAGAACCAAACGAATAATCTAAATTCAAAATACCAGATAACTAGATGGATTCATGTTGACTCGTGACACATATGTTCAGGTATCTCAAATCGTGCCTGACATTTTGATTTCGTGTATTTAAGAAGAAATAAACATTTATGAACGATTATCATTACACCACCCGATCATTGCACCACCAAATCTCGACTTACTGCAACTGATCCTTGTCATCAAGTTCCAACCTTTTTACCGCTAAAATAGTTAAATGTTACCGCCTCCTTTACTCTAACAGTTTCTTTTCTTGCACTTCCTATTTGTGGAGGTCCCCTGTTTGCGTGCTTCACTGGCAACCACAATCTCTGAAAGTTTAAATGCAAAGTCACTTGCCAACTTATATCTATTTCAGTCCCATTCATCTCTTATCCTTTCTTCGACAAATTCTGTATCTTGTTTTTTCTCACACAATAACCCCTGCGCACCAGTAGCGGTCCTGTCTTGTTTGGGGTGAAATGATTATAAATTAAAAAAAAAAAACTAACGAACTTGACTCGTACAGGTTTGTCTGAGTCTGAAGTTTTGAATAAATCATTTACTCAAATTTATAACCTTTTCATCACTTCCAAATTTATTTTTATTGTGTATCTTTAAATGTCACTAAAAACTACATTCTTATTTTTCCTTCCTTTACGACTGTTTTTCTTATATATTTCTTGCTTCTTCCGTTTATTTTCATTCATAATTTTAGAAAAATTCTTTTGAAGGTATTCTATATATTCTTTCTTGCAAGTTTCTGTAAACTCGTTCAAGGCTCTTTTTTTGTCTTTCTCATTTTTAAACTGTCTGTTTTCATTCATTCTCTGCTTAATTCAAATGATCACATTCATAACGCTACGATAGAAAAATAGCAATAATCATTCGCATAAATTTAGCCTCGATTCACTATCTGTTTGTTTAACCTTATTTCAATCTCCTTGCTTTGATTCCTAAAAACATTGCACAATCTTGACATTTCGATCAGATCAAATACCAAATTCTGATATTTCCGAAATTGGAATTAAAAAAAAAAAAGCAAAAAATGATACTTTTGATATTAATGAGCAAATTTTACAAATGTATTAGGTTTTCTCGGAAATTAAAAAAGAAAGTAATTTTGAATTAACATGCATATCTGAATTTTTTAAAAGAAGATCAGTTTCATGTTTTTAGAATTATCTCCCCACAACTTTAAAAGGGTTTGAAAGGAAGGTAAAAAATGATTACTTTCCCAATTCCATAAGCGCGCCCTTTGTATGTTTAAGCTTGCCTTCAAGACAATTTTTTTGTTTTAAATGACGTCTGATTATTCTGAAATAGCGCCTAATAAATTCGAAAATAACATATCTATTTTTCGTCGCATATCTTTTACATAATAAATTTAAAAAATATGGCTTGGTTTTGTTTATAAATATTAACAAAGGTAATTAACATATGCTGATAATGCTTTGGGTAACCATCAGACATGCGTTGATAGAACATTAAAGTGGAGGGTGCAGGTGGTTACTCCCACCACGTAACTACTGTGTCCAAATTCACACTGTCCAACCCAAGAATTGAAATCGTAACGACAGTCACCAAATAAACGTACTAATGCTTTAATCTACATAACTATCGTACCATTAGTTCGTCAATTTGGTGACACAATGAATGGATTTGTGTGAGCCAACCCTGTAAGTGAATCCTTCTTCGATCATAGTTATACTATAACACCTTGACGACAAAGAAGCTTATTAAATAGGCACACAACTTGAGGTTTTTCAACAAAATAAATTAAGATTAATAAAACATGTAAATTGAAGAGATAATAACAGTGAGGCTCTCAACTGCTTCAAACAAAATGTGATGAATAGAGTTTACATCAATAATGAAAAGTACATTCGAAGTTATTGGCTTGAGAAACCATTTGTCCACAATTATACTTTGAGAAGAAATATTTTATAAATATTAAGCGATAGTAAAATACGCTGTTCAATTCATGAATGCCAAATATTTCGATATAAGGAACCGTCTTTTTTCCAGTAAAGTTTATCCTGTTTTGATCCGAGAGCTACTCAGTGTAGTTGGTTATATTAAGGAGTACTTTTATATGGATAGGAAGTAAAAATAACGACCGTCTCTAGACGTGAACAGGTTAATCTTGTAGCGATCAGGAAAACATCCTCTTGAGAGTTTGTTCTATAGGGCAGTGATTCGCGAAATTGAACTCTTTGAGTGGAACTTACTGCTCGTCGATAGAATAAGTCTGGGTGTCATTATCATTATCACTGTATAGCTTTTGTTAGGCTGTATTTCTAAGCCAATCTGAATGTTAGTTATCTTAGTAGGAGTTTTTTTTTCTAATGATTGTCATTAACACTTTTAGGATGTGCGTTGTGGTGCAGTGGATATCGACTCGGAACGGCAAATCGGGGAGCCGAGTGTGAATTCCGGTTTAATTCTTTGCATTCACTTACGTACACATAACTATGGGAAAGGTATTAATCCGTCTCTTTCCTTCAGTTATGGGTCAAATAATAGAACTGATCGGCTTCTATAGTCTTGGTTGGCAACCAGTCTACCGCAGAAAGCAATGGCAACCTACTGCTGGATAATCTTCTACTCAGTCAGCCATGTCTCTTTCGAGGCATGAACGTCTAAATCGTGTATTACGTATGGTACTTAATTGACTGACTGAATGTAACGCTTGTTTCCTGTTAATTGGTCAGGTTTTATAGTTTTGCGGCATTATCGGTATTAAGGCAGAGTCATGGATTTGAGTATTATAGTAAATTCACTTCCCTGTGATTTTACAATATTACGGAGATACTGCTGAGGTATAGGCAACCTCTGATTACGATCAGAATTCCGACAGTATTAGTGGAGAGTACAGTGATATTTGAAATCGAGATTTTCCTGACTGATCACAATTGATATAATAATCAAAGTTATTTGGCCATCCCTCTGTCATTATCTATACTAAACTGTTGAAATATCAAATGTTATTAAGGCGATACAATTTTAGAGATTCTAGTAATCCTCTCTCATGCAGAACCAAGATGAAGAAACGACATGAAAAAATATTTGATGATAGTGCTCAAAAATATTTTAAGACTTTCATTTTGTTTCATGAAAGAAAGTAGACTTGAAAAGAACATCGGGTTTCAAAAATGATAATTTAAGACCCAAGATAAAGTGAAACCCACCCAAAAGTGTTTGTAAATTCCAGAATCGATTACTTTAGAATTTTTTTTTTTTAATCGTATCATCTCGAGCAAGGCGGTTACGCCACTGATGTGCAGGGGGCTAGAAAAAAAACCAAAACAAAGTAAGATTGTCAAAGAGAAAACCGGAAACCACATCCTAAACAGGAAACAAGGGATGATCCTAATAACCTGTTCATTAGACATGGGTGGAGTGTGATATTTATTTGCTTCATTTCTCGATTCTTCAACCTTTTGAAGTTTTTTTTAAACCAGAAAGTTTTTTTTATCTTGAAAGAGTTGTTTTATGAGTGGGGTGTATAATAATTTACTAATAATCTACTAATACAAGTTCTGCTAATTATTTCATATCTGGGAGGGAGAAGAAATGGATCCATACATTTCTCTAAGTTATTTGCGCGTAAATTGAGTATAACGAACCCAATCGGAACTGAAACTTTTCTTCGGTTTCCAATTACAAACCCGATCAGTTGCGCCACCCGCACATCCGATCTTACAACACCTGGTTTTCCCAAAGGGTCACCCATCAAATTAGTGTAAAGACTCGACGTTTCTTAACTTCGCTGATCATAGGTGAAATAGTATTTGTTATCGTTTGTCAAATCTTTACGAATCTTCCATACTCTCAAAAGTTCATCTTTAAAAGTAGACAATTGAAATAACTCGACGATATCACGCACTATTTAAGACTTCTGTAGAAATATATATATATTTCTTTTCTTTGAGACGTGGGATTTGTAAAAAAATCTTTGCAATTATTGAGTTCTCTGAGTGGCAAGCTGATTATGTTGACAGAGTAGCTGCTTAATTGTTAGCAAATAAAATAATAAAATCATTATTCCTGATTATAGATCTTAAATCCAATTTGTTGACTCAGAATCTTTTTTTAACACTCTATTGTTTCAATCATTTTCGGCTGAGAGATGAGCAAATAAACTTCGCTTGTTATTCCTCATGGTTATTTTAGTTGGTTTACGGATAGCGCCCATCTCCTCTTGAAGCTCTTGACATTAATCAGAATATTACGGAATAGGGTATGGGTCACCATGAATTCATACACGAATCTTTCAGGTTTTGAATTCGGAGTTGTCCTTCTCCTAGATCGGTTGTCACCCAAATCTATAAGAGACAATCTTTCTTATTATTTACCCATAGCTGTTGGTGGGGGATGGATTTATACCTATCCCAAAAAGAGAGAATTCAAAAGTGAATAAAATCGACTTTAATTTTAAGTCGGCAGTCTGATTTCTCAATGCGAAGCTCAAATCCGAGCATTATTTTTACAGTAAATTGCAATTTAACGCTCGGTAATTTTGAGCGTTTTCAGGATATGTATTGTGGTGCAGTGAATATCGACTCGGAACGACAAATCGGGGAGTCAAGTTCGAATTCCTTGCATTCAGTTACGCACAAAATACCCTTGGGAAAGGTATTAATCCGTCTCTTCCCTTCATTTACGGGTTAAATAATAGGACAGATTGGATTTTATAGCTTTGGCAGGCAAATAGTCTGCTGTAGAAAGAAATTGCAACCTACTGCGGGATAATCTTCTGCCCAGTCAGTCATGTCTCTTTCGAGACATGATCGCCCAAAGCGTGTATAACGTATGGCACTAAACGGTTTTTTCAGCTTTAGCTGGTACGTAATTTTCTAAATACTATGCCATTTGTCATGATCGTTATTAATTTTCAAGACATTTAACAGGAGTAATTTATATGAAAGCAAGCAACCATTAGTAGCATTAGAAAAATGTTTAACAGTTACAGGACTTGAGAAGTCCTGTATATCTCACATATGTCAACCGACAGTAAATCAGGCCTGACAATGAATTTTTAAAAAATCCTCAATGAAGACGGTTAATTCTGCTCTTACCATTGAGGTACTTGCTAGAGATCGATCTTGCTGGAACTGACAATTACAGTGTTGTCGGATACTAGTATGTTTGGTTAAATATTAATCACCATTATTAGTGCCTGCCCGAGTGATTAGAACGTTCACTTTCTGATATTAACCATGGACTCTGGCACGAAACTTACCCTGGTTGATTTGGCAGGAAGGTGACTTCTTGATGTTATCGGTCAGGAGAAAGCGATTCCAACGTGTGGCACCTTTAAGAACCAGACCACCTGTTGACCTAAGCCATGCGTGACTAACTGCTTTGGGGGCCTTCTACCCAATTTGCTAGTCATCGTAATCCAGGGTTTGAACTAGATAATGTGCTCTATCCCAGACACTGTAAGTAAAATCCTCTCAACATATCCGGACTGTAATCCACAGGCGGATTCTGTGGATATTGAACAAACACAAATGTGCCTGAGGAGGCGTCTTAGATACGATTGGCAAGTCATATGTACGTTGTCACTTTATGCCGCGGGAATCATGAGAGAGAGAGAGAGAGAGAGAGAGAGAGTAAATGTCTTATTTACAGGCTCATGTAACATTTATCCCACAATCAATATTGGCCAACTCAATGTGAATCCAAGTAAAAAAATGTAAACACAACACAAACATAAAACAGACAGAAATGCATATATTAACACAAGGAATTACATGTGACAAAGAAAAAAAATATAACTAGCTTTAAAAAGAATATGCTTATATGTGCGCGCACGATCGTGAAAGAGCACAAAGGGCAAGAGAGAAAACAATGACAATAAAACTGCCCCTGAAGGCCATAATTAAAAACCTGTAGAAGAGGGTTGGGAGATAAACACACGCCTATTTATAGACTTAAGAAGCGCCCTCTAACGACATTTTCTTATCTTTTCTTTTTTTTTTTTAGCAAAAAATTAACGGTCTGTGAAATGAACTTTCCAAACATTGCATTGTTTTTCGATTTTCATATCTGTCTTCGTCTACGTTTACTTAATAGGCGCAAAGTTTTCATTTGGCATTCACCAAAATGAATAGATACATCCTTTAAAATTTTATTGTTTTATTTCGGCTGAAAGACAAAATCTTGCACTGAATAATACTATCGAGGCCCCATATTTAAATTTGATCACAAGGCGATAAGTGGTCTGGTTTATATAGTACGCTTCGGCTTTCAGTAACGACAAAAATGCTCATCTCTTACAAGGTCTATTAAGCAGTTAATAGATATACCCATTGTTATGCCTTGTGTCAAACTTCACTAAACTTAATGTGTAACAACGAGTCAGCTATCTCAGTGTAAAATGATTCAGATAAGGAGAAAAGTATTAACTTTGAAATACTTATTTTAAATAGTGGAAAAATCATATGATACAAATTTATGCTCAAGTACGTAACTGTACTTCTAAAATCTGTTATTATCAAATGTGCTATTCATCTATGCGTAATAAAGAGAATAAAATCGACAAAGCATTCACAAGTCAGGTTAACAGTATACAAGGGCGGCTAGCTAATCGCCATTGCACACATGTCCTAATGCACACATGTGTTTGTTCAACACCCACAGAGTTCACCTTCGGTTTATACTGCGACTATACTGGGTAGACCTTAGTTACTGTTTCTGTAGAGAACGTTTATTCTGGCGTGAACACCAATCTGAACAAAGCCAGGGCGCCCAAAACCTCGGTCGCGATGACTGAACTAGCAGAACCATCGACGGTTGTTCTCAGGAAGTCGTCTATTCATTTCCACTCACAAGACTTTGGTTAACCCGTGATGCGGCATTTCAAGAACTTTCCAAAGGTGCAGCATGCTACTGATCACATACACTGGACCGATAACATCAAGAAATCATCTTCCTGATAAATCGACTGTGGTAAGATTCAAACCCGTGTTTCATGGTTAGAAAACGAACGTCCTATCCACGCGCTAAATCGGCCATAAAGTATGTCGATTATCTACGACATTTCAACAGCCCACATCCAGAAGGACAAGCTGAAACAAGAAGGCTGACATGTCAGCAATGTAAGAAGAACTTCAAGACTCTTGCAAGTCTGAAAAGCTATTTGGGATCTTTTCAATGACGAAGTGACGATAGAGTGCAAGAAATGGTCTTACTCGATCACGAGTTGACTTCCACTATTCAAAACAATAGTTCTAAACTGACAACTTGCAAAGCAAAAAAATTTGTCTTCCAGCAGAGCTGAAAAGAGTAAAACTTACCTGAATTGACAACATTGAAGAATTTCGCTGTGTCTCTTTTCTAAAAATCACAATTTACGTTATGATATACGTTTGCAAACGCCTATCATTAAAATAGCGAACAGCCTTGCAGATACAAGGAATGACAAAATTAATTGCTGAAGATCCACAAATTGTATATGGACAAAAAGCAAGCCTTAAGCAAATTATTGCTAAATCACTGTATCATAAAATAAGACCTTCATTAATTTGAACAAAAATCTTCCTGAACAATTTAGCCATGATATATTGTCATGCAATTTAGTAGTTTTAGTGTGAATTTCAGTAAAGTTAATTTAAAACATTTCTCTTATAATTTGACCCCATCAGTATTATAGCGTTGTATATACATTTATTAAATATTATATATGGTGTAATATCTTATTAATTAACCTTTTTGCAATCTCTTACACTTCTCAAAATGTTTGTCATCGAATACAGTCGAAATGCCTATGTTGCTTGTACTAATTCATAAGATTCTGGTTTTAATATATTTTCCATTCAATGTATTTAATAAAACATATCAACTTTACTATTTCAAGAAGAAATCTAAAAGTTTTAAAGTCTGTTTTTAAGAAAAAAATATTGCGGAAATGACATATTAGCGATAGAATTTTTCAGACGATATTTAAAACTACATGTTCGAAAATTGGTAAAAACAATGAATAAAATTTTTGGTTTTCAAGGTTACCACATTCAACTCCAAGTTTAGCACTGAGTTCAATGTTGATTGTTTACAAACAAGTGAAATATCAAGCTATCCTAATTCCAGTTGTTCAACTAGAGAAAATGAATGGAAAATGAAAAACTATTAATCAGTTTCTCTTATTTCACTTTTCGACAATTCAATGTTAAATTAATAGAAGGAATCCTAGTTCTATATTTCTTTCAATTATAACGCAAATTAATTAACACTCGGAATTTTAGTTTCAATTATTAAAATAAGGAAGCCAGTTTTTCTACAGTAAACAAATAAGTTTGCACACATTTCAACAGTTTTGAATTCCTTCAAGATAGAAAGTCTGTGTAATAAGACTGCATAAAAATTACGACATACGCAAATCTATATGCTAGATTCAGTAAGAGGAGTATCAATAACATTCAGGTTCCATGATACACTATAATCTTGCATCCATACAGAATACAATCTTGTGATATATTATTCCACAGTAATTACAACTGTACATGCAATACAGAAAGTGGTGTATTTAAACTGAACGAATTAAGTTGGTTGGTTGTTGGGGTTTTATGATATATTAACCACTATGGGTTATTTAATGCCAAATCCAGTTTATATTAAATATATATAATTTCTAAACAATTTAGTTTGGTTTGTTTTACGACATATCAACCTCAATGGGTCATTTAATGCCGACGAGACTTTTACCATAGATGTGGATATATAGAATATCCTTTCTTTGTAGAGTGGGCTTTACTGGTAATGTTTTTTTTTCCTTTATATATTTTTGTTGGTAACATTTTTCACTGAAAAGAGTTTTGTGGGTAAATAAATTCATAGCATTTTGACCTCAGTTTGGGAGTTAACTATTTACCCATAGCTGGGACCTTAACAGGTGCTCCCACTCCGGGTCAGGGTGGACCAGCGAACAACAACAATTAAGAGGTGGTTTTATGCTCCTCACAGCCTTCGAATCAGAGGCCTTGCAGCCGGATGCAATTTACGGTCATACTCAGGACCTAAACGAGTTAGCGTTCGTTGTGGTGCAATGGTTCTTTTCTTCTTTTAGGACGTAGGCGATCATGGCTTTCCACATCTCTTTGTCCCTGGTGGCTCTTAGTACGCTTTCTCCTGTGGCACCATGCAACCCTCGTTCCGTCATCCACCTGATCAGGTCCTTCAAATATGTTATCCTCTGCTTTCCTCTGTCTCTTTTCCTCTCTATCTGGCCTGTTAATAACAGGTTCTCCGATCCCTTTTTTGTTAGTTAAGATTAACTTAAAAAAAAAAATTCGTTTCATACCCGTACATATTTATTTCATTTTCTTATTTAATGTATCGATTTCAGATTATTATTATTTTCTATTTTTGTAGATTAATGTTTACTTTAAAAGGTAAAAATGAATTTTTATTTTTTTAAATGCAAATATTGCCTAGCGTTCTATTCCCTCCGCACACACGCCTCTCTGCGTCTCGACTAAAATGGTCATGGAATTTCTCCAACAAAGACTGAAAAAATGTTCGTCTTTGAGAAATTACGGTGCAATGGTTAAGAGAATGAAAAATCGGAGAGCCGAATTCGCATTCCATTTGATTTCGTTACAGACATTTACCCGCGTACTTTTCCTTGAAAAAAGTGTTAAGCCAACTGTTTCATGCAGCTATGGGTGGAATAGCAAAACAGGCTATGTTCTTTAGCCTTGATTGGCAACCAGTCTACCACAGAAATAAAAGGCAAACAACTGCGAAAAAGTTTCTGCCTAGTCAGTCTTGGTTCGAAAGAGACATGATCATCCGTGTTTCACGTATTACACAACTGAGTGATATACCATACATATTCAATGAGTAATACGTCTGGTGATCTTTCTAATCCATGAAATTATCGAAAATCTTTCATAGTTTATAGACGATAATGGATATCATACAGACAGCATTATAGAAATAAAAGGCAAACTACTGCGAAAAATGTTCTGCCTAGTCTTGGTTCGAAAGAGACATGATCATCCGTGTGTCATGTATTACACAACTGAGTGATATACCATACATATTCAATGAGTAATACGTCTGGTGATCTTTCTGATCCATGAAATTATCGAAAATCTTTCATAGTTTATAGACGATTATGGATATCATACAGACAGTATTATACTGCTGAAACTGCATATTGTAATCCTGAGTCAGGATAGCAGTACAACTATATTATGGCCAATTAGAGGTTCAAGTCTTCATTCCCAAACACAGGACAGGCGAAGATTTTAAATTATAACAGTATGCCAGTGCCACAGGGGTTATTCTTAAATCTTTATTTTAAGCTTAAATTTCTTTGATTGGTGGATTATTTGGTTCCCTTTTTTCCTTAAGTCCTCTGTTAAATTCCTTGTTCCTCTTTTCTCGTTTTTTTTGCCCGGTTATTCTGGCTAGTTAGTTGATTTTCCATCCCCGCCTAGATATTGCACACCCAAGATACATCGTATACAAAAACAGTAACATGAAGACAGCTTCTATCAGTATTGAACATAAGATCGCGTTGTGAAATTACTAAATATGTGCACGTCAAATTTTCATCGAAAAAACAAAAAAACTTACCTATATTCTTGATGCAATCACGTTTGGCTATAATAAATTAGCCTGATATACTATTAAAAAACTAGGTGTCATGATATTCGGCTTTGTGTGTTTATATTGAGAAACAAGAGATTTCATTAAAAACAGGAAAGATTACAAGAGTGTTATGTGATGTCTGTCCTCCTATACGGCAGTGAAAATTGAATGATCTCATTAAAGCTGAAAGAGAGCTAAAGTTTCTGAAAGAATTGGCTCATATGCTAGACTATGAAGACCTTAGTACGTGCAACCAATTAATCAATAGCAAATGCAAGCTGCTAATAAAGAAGTCTATGTGATGTCAGTTCTTCAATATGGCAGTGAGTGCTGGACAATAGCATCAAGATGAAGAAAAGCTTGAAGCAACTGAAATGTGGTTCTCGGGAGAAGGCTGCTGATATAATGGGATCGAGCATGTTATTACTGTTGAGATTTTGGAAATAATGGAAACGAAAAGAAAATTAATATTGTGTATCAGAAAGAGACAACTAAACTTCCTGGGACATGCAATGAGGAAGGCGTGCTAGGAGAAACTGGTACCAACAGGCAAGATAGAGGGAAGGAGAAACAGGAGAAAACAGTGTGTAATGTACTTTAGTGGCCTGAGCGGGTGGATGGAAGATCGAGGGTTGCATAGTGTAACAGGGAAGAACCCGCTAAGAGTGAAAGGCCATGATCGCCTACGTCCTGAAAGGACAGGGTACATAGAAGAAAAAGAAAAACAAGTCTTTAACAGAAGCGGTAATAAAAAAAACAAAAACAAAAACAAAAAATCACAAGTCAAACAGCAGTTATCATCAAGCAGTTCAGGCGTAAGGCTCTAAGTTCTTCACAATAGTCCAGTTGACTGCATAGCTTTGGGAATTTGGTGACATTGTCATTGTGAGTTCAATACCTGAACCTGTCAGTGTGTAGTTGGACTCAGTAGAAACAGAGCGAGCAATAACTGAGTAGCAGCAAAAATAAAAACTAAAATTACAGGCAATGTAAGGAGAATAGTTCCGTAAATAATTTAAAGTATTTATTTCGGAAATCCTTTATGTCTTTTCACATCAGTTATGATCGACTTCAGAAATGATATACGTCTGATTGCGTATGTGAATGCAACGAATTCAGCCGAGTTCGAAATCTAGTTAAATTCGTTGCATTCATGCACGAGCAAATACTATTGGGAAAGTTATTCATACGTCTCTTCTCCCTCCAGCTATGGATTAAATAGGAGAGATCGGGTTCTATAGTTTTCGTTGCTGAGAATAATTTCTTTTTAATTCAAAATTGTGCTATGGTATATTTTGTAGCGCACCACAACGCACATCCTATGTGCGGTGTGGTGCAGTGGATATCGGCTTGGAAAGGTAAATCAGGGAGTGGAGTTCGAATTCCAGTTAAATTCATTGCATTCACTTACGCAAAAATACCCTTGAAAAAAGTGTTAATGCTTTTCTTCCCTCCAGTTATGGGATAAATAAAAAAACAGATAGTGTTCTATACTCTTGAGTGGTAACCAGTCTACCGCAGAAACCGTACTGTAGGATAACCTGTCCGGTCAGTCATGTCTCTTTCAAGCCTTGATCGCTCAAAGCGTGTATCACTTTATAAAGCGTGTATCACGTATGTCACTTAAATGATAAAAAAAACAAGATACTGAAAAATATTCTTAAGTTTAAGTTTACTACAATAAATTTACTTGTTGATGATATTTTAGTTTATTTTCCCTTTCTTTGAAAATGTCTTTCTGTTGAAGCCACAGTCGAGTGATATTATCTTTCCAGCATTTCCTGAAAATCGAGGTCCTGGAAAACCGACAGCAAGACCTCTTATTCGGAGGTTGTGATGATCATGGAACCACCTCTTAATTGCTGTTGTTCTCATATTTACCCCGACCCGGATTAGTAGTACCTGCCATGGTCCCAGCTATGGGAAAATTGTTAACCCACAAACTATGAGAGGTTCTTGGCATCCGACAGTAAGACCTCTGATTAGGAGGTTTTGAGGATCATGGAACCACCTCTTATTTGCTGTTGTTCTCAGGTCCACCCGGACTCGGATTGGTAGCACATGTTAGGGTCCTAGTTATGAGCAAATAGTTAACCCATAAACTATTAAAGTATAAAAATAGACTTTTATAGAAAAATGTATATTTTTGAATGAAAAATATTACCAACAATACATTTTGAAGAAAATAATTATTATCCTAACATTTTTGGAGGAAAAAATATTCTCAGCAAAACGTTTTTGAATACAAAACTAGAAGACATTTTCATTTTTCTAAAATAAAAAAAGAACAAAAACAAAAATATTAATTAAAATCTGACTAAATCAACCTTTTCACTATAATCGAACGTTAAAAAATAACTTAAACCTCACGGTTTTAGAATGAAATAACACACAGAGGTTGATATGTCGTTAAACAAAACTCAAATTCTTAGAAATCGAGATTTTCATAATTCTGCATTAGTTTTACTTTGTCATCCCTTTCTTTCTGTTGGCCTTGTGCCACAATCATGTATTATGATAAATAATCATTCCTTTGTTTCAGTTTCTTTTTTTCATATAAAAACTAAAACACAAAAACGACAATTAGGGAAAACAAAACCAGGGCTCCGATGAACTTAGATCACTAGTGCCCCATAGGTACAAATTTGCACGAGTTACTAGATTAGCAACTACGTCCCAAACTTTTAGAGTGAAACCGATAAAATGTAACTACAATTTCTACTCCAACAGCTTCTTGCACTTCCCGCCTGTGGAATTCCCTTCCACATACTTGCTTCTCCGACAGCTACAATCTCCAGGAGTTTAAATGTAACGTCAATAGACACCTCCTAACACACTAACTCGAATCCATTCTTTTAAACACTCTTCCCTTCTACTCAACCCTCATCCTCGGTATCCTTACCGGTCTATCACCCTCCTAACATTTCCTATATCTAACCACTCTTTCTCATCATTTTCCCCTATGTAACCCCTTGAGCAATAGTGGCGGTGAAATGATTAAAAAAAATCTAGTAAAGTAGAACAGATTAGAGATGAAGCTAGGGACACAGTGAAAATTCGAAATGCGCCTGCTTAAAGATTAGTCTGTCTTCTGATTGACGCTAGTCTAATTCCGCGTCTCTAACTACACTTTATTTCCTTGTTTTTTATGTTCATTTTTAAAAATTATTAGAAAAGACGAAGCGTTATACCTACGGGAGATCCTGAAATTTGCTAGGCACAGATCACTACCAAAAATATAACCAAATGAGCAGACAATTTTATTTTAGAATATTTCCATAGTCGGGCTGACATGATTTCTTCACCTTCTTGTGTATATATAATTATTTATTTCTTAATTTCTAGAGGAAAATTTCATGAATGTAAGAGAACTAATATTATTTTAAAAAGTATCTATCTGCTCACCCCGCCCCCAGTATGTCAGGATCCAGAGCTTTCTCACTTAATGAAACTCACCCCTAATTGACAATGTTTTCAGGTTTGTAGGCGTACCAGTGTATGCAGAATTTTTACCCAAGCGTACTCGCTCAGAAATCCAAAAGGTAAAGTCAGACTTGCGCCATGTTCTGCCTTTCTAGGGAGGCTCGGGACAATGCTTTGTAAATGCAGAAAGTAAGAGTGAAAATATCGCTGTTATCTTACCTTTCGGGCATAGATGGTTAGATCAAATTGAGTTTTTGTTAGAAATAAGCATAAAAGTTGTTTCATGATTTAATCATTCATCTCGAGAAATATATATGAGAATGAAATCAACAATGTATCTGTAATCGTAGCCCTAAAATAAAAATATCCCTAATCTTCACGTCAAACTGACTCTTGGAGATTGTAGCTGTCAGGGAAGCAAGCATACAGAAGGGAATTCTACAGGCGGGAATTGCGAGCAAAGAAGCTGAGAGTAGAAGATGCGATTACATTTGATTTGTTTCACTGTATAAAGGTAGAGCCTAGTCGCTAGTCTAGTAGCTCGAGTAATTTCATAAAGAGAAGGCACCATGGAGCTAAGTTCACCAAGGCAAAGCCTTGAAAGTATTTGTAGAAGAGACAGAGGGAAGCCACATATGTGAGAAAATGACTGAAGTTAAGCTACTAGGTCGGAACCATTTCTCCATTGGCTTTTGTTAAGAACCAAGAAATGAAAATCAGTGGCACCCGACCAGATATGACAGCAGTACTCTATGCACGGGCGGATGGTAGATTTATATATGTGCGAGATGGATTCAGACGTGAATAATTTCCTGGCCCTACACAGTGAACAGATCTTCTTAGCAGCGGATTTAGCTATGAATTCAATCTAGTCATTTCACTTGAGTTCGGCTGATAGAGTTAGGCAGGAGGCTCAAAGTTTTTAAGGGAGACTAACCTGAACCTTTCTGATGGGGAGTAGGAGCGTTTGCCTATAGTGGTTAAAAGATAGCAGCTTCATTTTGGAAGCATGAAAATTTAAGAGCCACTTCTTACTCCAGTCCACCACAGATTGAAGGTCATTTTCAGGATCAGCAGCGAGGTTTGATTTGTCTGATTTCTTATCCAGGCGGAAGTAAATGGTGTTTTCGTCAGCGTAGATGCCTACTTGGGGTCTGATTGCATCAGGAGAATCGTTGAAGAATACCAGAAAAAGCGTAGAACCTAGAAGAGAGCCTTGAGAGAGACCCGCTTCGTATGATAGTATCTAGAAGTATGTCCATTCATTACTTCCTTTATTACTCAATTTGAAAGGAACGAACTGATTAGATCAAACAAGCGAACAGTTACACTATAGCCCTGTATATTGCGTATGAGGCCAGCATTCAAGACTGTTAAATGCTTTCGAATGCAACTACTTCAGCTTGCGTCGTTCATATCGAGAGCCAGGTATATATACTCTGTTATGGTCGTTAGTGTATCAGCAGTAGACCTGGTGAAGTGGAATCCACACTGGTTATCGGAGAAGAGGCCACGAACGGTAAAATGTTGAATCACTTCAGCTTTGATTATAACATCGAACACTTTGACAAAAATTGGTACGAGGCTGATAGGGCAATATTTAAAGGGGTCTAAGTGTTCTCCAGATTTCATAAATACAGGAACTAAAGAGGAGGACTTCCAGCAGGCAGGAAAGCAAGAAGAGAGGCAATAGTTGTAAAGTTTGGAGAGGACAGAAGAGACTTCAGGGCTACATTTCTACAGGACAATGAATGGGATTCCGTCACCTCCTCTCGCCTTATGGAGATCAAGCTTTATATTTATGTTAGAGACCAGTGAGGGAGTAATGTGAACGTCAATTTGAAGTCGAGTGCAGATACCCCAAACGAGTCAAATATTGAGTTGGTACAGAAACTGCGAGCAATATATGAAGATGTAAGGACCTCACATTTATTGATCAAAGTGGAGATTGAGGTCTTGGTGTTATTTAACATTTTTACAGAGCCGCTAGTAGTCTTTGGAGCCGACCTTGAGGAATGCTATATTGCTTCATTCTTTTAGCAAACAACAGCTTAGCATCATTTAGGATCTTCTTGCACTAAATACGAGCAGAAGCAAAAAGGCGCCTATTATGGTCAGACGTGTGGCTCCGATGAAGCCGAAAGAAATGATTCCTGTGGGCAATAGCGCCCGAGTAAGCAGGAGAGAACCAAGTGGACAAAAGGGGTTTTAAGTCGTAACTTCCTAGCTGGATGAAAGAATTGATGCCAGTTTTAACCCGAGAAGAGACCAGACCTCGGATGCAGAATCTTCAACTGGAATACTTTTTGTTTGAGTTGCTGTCAAGTACGGAACAGTCAGGAGACAAAGGAAAGTGATAAAAAGACAGAGACACATGTAGGTATGATCTGGAGATTCAAGAGAAATCACCCTAGCTAAAGAGAGTTGTTTGCTGACATAAACGCTAATTCCATGCATATGGACATTGGGGTCCTTCTTAAATAGAGAAGTTAACTAGGAATATAAAAATCAAGAGAAGGAATAGAAGGATCAATGTTAGTTCACGGAGAGCTAAGATGTCAGGTGACTTTACCTGAAGGAAGGATTCAATGTTGCAAATCTTGGTATGGATACCACTAATGCTCGAGAAATATATGTCAAGTGGTTCAGGTCATTTTTGCTTAACTGGTTTAATTTTAATTCTTATCTCGTGTGATGTCATAATTAGAGATGTTTTGTTATGGACAAAATTTATTATCGTTCCAGTATTTTATTTGTATTGTATTCTCGAAACTTATACATGAAAAGAAATCTTGACGTAACAGAGATGCGATTCTATAGAAAGGATCTGAAATTACCAGTGACGAAGCAGTTTAAAAAAATATATAAACTATATGGAAACTCATTAGAATTGGAGTTTACATTTCTCGGACACAAAGAAAAATCGATCTTGATGACCGCTCAGAGCTATATATAAAAAACGGATGGTAAATTCTGAGGAGTAAAAGGAGACAAGTAGAAATCAAATAAATCAAAAAAAAAAATGGAAATTATCAGAAAAGAGGGAAAAACGAGAAATCGGAAAATGATGAATAACGAGCAGAAAGAGAAAAAGAAGGGTGAGCGAAAAAAAGAGAAAAAGGAGGAGAGAGCGAAAAAAAGAGAAAAAGGAGGAGAGAGCGAAAAAAAGAGAAAAAGGAGGAGAGAGCGAAAAAAAGAGAAAAAGGAGGAGAGAGCGAAAAAAAGAGAAAAAGGAGGAGAGAGCGAAAAAAAGAGAAAAAGGAGGAGAGAGCGAAAAAAAGAGAAAAAGGAGGAGAGAGCGAAAAAAAGAGAAAAAGGAGGAGAGAGCGAAAAAAAGAGAAAAAGGAGGAGAGAGCGAAAAAAAGAGAAAAAGGAGGAGAGAGCGAAAAAAAGAGAAAAAGGAGGAGAGAGCGAAAAAAAGAGAAAAAGGAGGAGAGAGCGAAAAAAAAGAGAAAAAGGAGGAGAGAGCGAAAAAAAAGAGAAAAAGGAGGAGAGAGCGAAAAAAAGAGAAAAAGGAGGAGAGAGCGAAAAAAAGAGAAAAAGGAGGAGAGAGCGAAAAAAAGAGAAAAAGGAGGAGAGAGCGAAAAAAAGAGAAAAAGGAGGAGAGAGCGAAAAAAAGAGAAAAAGGAGGAGAGAGCGAAAAAAAGAGAAAAAGGAGGAGAGAGCGAAAAAAAGAGAAAAAGGAGGAGAGAGCGAAAAAAAGAGAAAAAGGAGGAGAGAGCGAAAAAAAAGAGAAAAAGGAGGAGAGAGCGAAAAAGAGAAAAAGGAGGAGAGAGCGAAAAAAAGATAAAAAGGAGGAGAGAGCGAAAAAAGGAGAAAAAGGAGGAGAGAACGAAAAAAGGAGAAAAAGGAGGAGAAAACGAAAAAAGGAGAAAAAGGAGGAGAAAACGAAAAAAGGAGAAAAAGGAGGAGAAAACGAAAAAAGGAGAAAAAGGAGGAGAAAACGAAAAAAGGAGAAAAAGGAGGAGAAAACGAAAAAAGGAGAAAAAGGAGGAGAAAACGAAAAAAAGGAGAAAAAGGAGGAGAAAACAAAAAAAAGGGAAAAAAGAAGGAGAGAACAAAAAAAAGAGAAAAAGGAGGAGAGAGCAAAATATAGAAAAGAAGAATGAGAGGAAAAAGAGCAAGAAAAGAGAAAGCAAAAGACGAAGAAAAGGGAGCGAGAGGAAAAGACGAAGAAAAGGGAGCGAGAGGAAAAGACGAAGAAAAGGGAGCGAGAGGAAAAGACGAAGAAAAGGGAGCGAGAGGAAAAGACGAAGAAAAGGGAGCGAGAGGAAAAGACGAAGAAAAGGGAGCGAGAGGAAAAGACGAAGAAAAGGGAGCGAGAGGAAAAGACGAAGAAAAGGGAGCGAGAGGAAAAGACGAAGAAAAGGGAGCGAGAGGAAAAGACGATGAAAAAGGAGCGAGAGGAAAAGACGAAGAAAAGGGAGCGAAAGAAAAAACGAAGAAAAAGGGAGCGAGAGCAAAAGACGAAGAAAAGGGAGCGAGAGGAAAAGACGAAGAAAAGGGAGCGAGAGGAAAAGACGATGAAAAGGGAGCGAGAGGAAAAGACGATGAAAAGGGAGCGAGAGGAAAAGACGAAGAAAAAGGAGCGAGAGGAAAAGACGAAGAAAAGGGAGCGAAAGGAAAAGACGAAGAAAAAGGGAGCGAGAGGAAAAGACGAAGAAAAGGGAGCGAGAGGAAAAGACGAAGAAAAGGGAGCGAGAGGAAAAGACGAAGAAAAGGGAGCGAGGGGAAAAGACGATGAAAAGGGAGCGAGAGGAAAAGACGATGAAAAGGGAGCGAGAGGAAAAGACGATGAAAAGGGAGCGAGAGGAAAAGACGATGAAAAGGGAGCGAGGGGAAAATACGATGAAAAGGGAGCGAGAGGAAAAGACGATGAAAAGGGAGCGAGAGGAAAAGACGAAGAAAAGGGAGCGAGAGGAAAAGACGAAGAAAAGGGAGCGAGGGGAAAAGACGATGAAAAGGGAGCGAGAGGAAAAGACGAAGAAAAGGGAGCGAGAGGAAAAGACGAAGAAAAGGGAGCGAGAGGAAAAGACGAAGAAAAGGGAGCGAGAGGAAAAGACGAAGAAAAGGGAGCGAGAGGAAAAGACGAAGAAAAGGGAGCGAGAGGAAAAGACGAAGAAAAGAGAGCGAGAGGAAAAAACGAAGAAAAGGGAGCGAGAGGAAAAAACGAAGAAAAGGGAGCGAGAGGAAAAGACGATGAAAAGGGAGCGAAAGGAAAAGACGATGAAAAGGGAGCGAGGGGAAAAGACGATGAAAAGGGAACGAGAGGAAAAGTCGAAGAAAAGTGAGCGAGAGGAAAAGACGATGAAAAGGGAGCGAAAGGAAAAGACAAAGAAAAGGGAGCGAGGGGAAAAGACGATGAAAAGGGAGCGAGAGGAAAAGACGAAGAAAAGGGAGCGAGAGGAAAAAACGAAGAAAAGGGAGAGAAATGAAAAGACAAAGAAAAGAGAGGAACAGATAAGGAGAATGCGAAAGAGAAAAACGTAGTTCATTCTCAGGCTGAATCAAGATGATGCAATTACACAAAATGGTAACATAATAACTGCAAGATATTGGAAAGTGAATAATGCTTAGTAAAACCAAGAATTGAATTTGTCACATAGTATCAATAAATACTGTTCATTGTTTTCCTCGAAACAAATAGGATTACGTATTTCGAGAGAAGTTGAGTCTTCGTAAGCTTTGTCACACAGATTTATTTCATTTTTTCTTTCTCTGCTTCCTTATTATAATGTAGAGCTAAAACCAGACAGTTTTAAAATATTTTTTTATTGACGATATTCAATCGAAAATCTGAATTAATATAAGTTTTTCGAAGGTTAACAGAGTAAGAAAAAGATATTGTAAAGAGAAATGAAGAAATAAATATGAAATGAAAAAAAAGCGTCGTATGAAGAGAAAGCTAAATGAAAAATGAGTACTGAGTTTGAGCGCAGATAGATAAAAATGAATTATGGGGATGGCCTGCAAAATAAAAGAAAAACGACAGGGATAGGAAAGTGGTAGTAAGAATTTAAAAATACAAAAAAGGAAACAAGGAAAAAAAATCAATAAGATGTGGTGGAAGTAGAAAGCGACAGAAATACAGTTAATCGAAATTAGTGTGAGATGAAGTGAATGAAGGATGTAGAAAACAACAACATCATTTGTTTAATGGAATATCAACCTCTGTGTGTCATTTAATGCTAAAAAGATAGAGTTTTAAGGTACTATTTTAATGTTTGGTTATATTAGGTAGATTGATTTAATCACATTTCTAGTAATAATATTTTATTTCAAAAATTTATTATGCCAATAAATTTTTGTTCCCTTCAAAGATTTATTATGCCAATAATTTTTTGTTCCCCTCAAAAATGTGTTATGATAAAAACGTTTTTTCTTCAAAGATGTATTGTTGGGGATATTTTTCTTCAAAAATGTATATTTTATATGTTCATAATATTGGACCCCAGTTTGGTGGGGTTTACTATTTGCCCATAGCTTGAACCCTTAAAGGTGCTAACACTTCGAATCAGGAATCAACAGCAATTAAAAAGTGGTTCCATGTTTCTCACAACCTCCCAATCAGAGGCTTGTTGCTGGATGCAATTTAACGTCATACCAGGACCGGATGTAGAAGAAAAAAGTGAATAAAAAACACGGGTAAAAAAAGGGTAAGACGTAGGAAGTAAATAGGAAAAGGAATAAAGAAGAAAAAGGAAAGTATCAAGAAACGAGTAAAAAAAGTGAACAAAAAAGAGAAGACAATAAAGAAGAGCAGACAGAAGAGAAGACAATAAAAAAGAGCAGACAGAAGAGAAGACAATAAAAAAGAGCAGACAGAAGAGAAGACAATAAAAAAGAGCAGACAGAAGAGAAGACAATAAAAAAGAGCAGACAGAAGAGAAGACAATAAAAAAGAGCAGACAGAAGAGAAGACAATAAAAAAGAGCAGACAGAAGAGAAGACAATAAAAAAGAGCAGACAGAAGAGAAGACAATAAAAAAGAGCAGACAGAAGAGAAGACAATAAAAAAGAGCAGACAGAAGAGAAGCAATAAAAAAGAGCAGACAGAAGAGAAGACAATAAAAAAGAGCAGACAGAAGAGAAGACAATAAAAAAGAGCAGACAGAAGAGAAGACAATAAAAAAGAGCAGACAGAAGAGAAGACAATAAAAAAGACAGACAGAAGAGAACAATAAAAAAGAGCAGACAGAAGAGAAGACAATAAAAAAGAGCAGACAGAAGAGAAGACAATAAAAAAGAGCAGACAGAAGAGAAGACAATAAAAAAAGAGCAGACAGAAGAGAAGACAATAAAAAAAGAGCAGACAGAAGAGAAGACAATAAAAAAAGAGCAGACAGAAGAGAAGACAATAAAAAAGAGCAGACAGAAGAGAAGACAATAAAAAAGAGCAGACAGAAGAGAAGACAATAAAAAAGAGCAGACAGAAGAGAAGACAATAAAAAAGAGCAGACAGAAGAGAAGACAATAAAAAAGAGCAGACAGAAGAGAAGACAATAAAAAAGAGCAGACAGAAGAGAACAATAAAAAAGAGCAGACAGAAGAGAAGACAATAAAAAAGAGCAGACAGAAGAGAAGACAATAAAAAAGAGCAGACAGAAGAGAAGACAATAAAAAAGAGCAGACAGAAGAGAACAATAAAAAAACAGACAGAAGAGAAGACAATAAAAAAAGAGCAGACAGAAGAGAACAATAAAAAAGAGCAGACAGAAGAGAAGACAATAAAAAAGACAGACAGAAGACAATAAAAAAGACAGACAGAAGAGAAGCAATAAAAAAGAGCAGACAGAAGAGAAGACAATAAAAAAGAGCAGACAGAAGAGAAGACAATAAAAAAGAGCAGACAGAAGAGAACAATAAAAAAGAGCAGACAGAAGAGAAGACAATAAAAAAGAGCAGACAGAAGAGAAGACAATAAAAAAGAGGAGACAGAAGATGAGACAATAAAAAAGATGAGACAGAAGAGGAGAAAATAAAAAAGAGGAGAGAGAAAAGGAGACGAGACAGAAGAGAAGACAATAAAAAAGGAGACAGAAGGGGAGACAATAAAAAAGAGACAGGGGAGACAAAAGAAGAGGAGATAGAAGAGGAGACAATAAAAAAGAGGAGGCAGACGAGAAGACAGAAGAGGAGACAACAAAAAAGAAGAGGAGACAGAAGAGGAGACAACAAAAAAGAAGAGGAGACAGAAGAGGAGACAACAAAAAAGAAGAGGAGACAGAAGAGGAGACAACAAAAAAGAAGAGGAGACAGAAGAGGAGACAACAAAAAAGAAGAGGAGACAACAAAAAAGAAGAGGAGACAACAAAAAAGAAGAGGAGACAACAAAAAAGAAGAGGAGACAGAAGAGGAGACAACAAAAAAGAAGAGGAGACAGAAGAGGAGACAACAAAAAAGAAGAGGAGACAACAAAAAAGAAGAGGAGACAACAAAAAAGAAGAGGAGACAACAAAAAAGAAGAGGAGACAACAAAAAAGAAGAGGAGACAACAAAAAAGAAGAGGAGACAACAAAAAAGAAGAGGAGACAACAAAAAAGAAGAGGAGACAGAAGAGGAGACAGAAGAGTAGACAGAATCGGAGACAGAAGAGTAGACAGAATCGGAGACAGAAGAGTAATCAAAGTATCGCAGACAGGAAAGTAGACAAAGAAGAGGAGAACGGAAAAGAAAAAAGCAATGAGACAAGGACAGGTGAAAGGAGACAAGGACAGGTGAAAGGAGACAAGGACAGGTGAAAGGAGACAAGGACAGGTGAAAGGAGACAAGGACAGGTGAAAGGAGACAAGGACAGGTGAAAGGAAATTAGACAAATAAAAGAAATAAGCAAAGAATTGAAACAAAGAAAATAGCAAAGAAAGGAGCATGCAGACAGAGAGAAAAGATCAAGAAAAGGACGAGGGGGTAGAATAATGAAACGAGCAGGAAAAGAAGATGGAATGTACAATGCAAGGAGAAGAGGGATGCGGGACACAGAAATAAAGGAGCAGACCAGAGGTGCAAGTACAGGAAGTGCAAGGCATAACGAAAGTGCTGCCATACTTCAAGAAAGTGGTAACTGGAAAACCTAGTATCTCACAAAATGACTGAACCATGCAGCATAAGCAGGATAACCCAGTCATAGCTATCGGACAACATTTGCGGCTATTTCACTTGATGTGTGATCGCAGTTGAGCGAGACCGTTGAACCTATTTTTAATGCCAGAGATGAACTGAATGTAAGGATTATGACAGTATCAACAAACCTAAACAAGTAGACTGTCCAGATGACTTGCAGGAATCTCCGAAGTCGTCTGGAGGTTTTGGCTGACGTCAATGAAAATTTCACTGAATAAATCTACTCTTTAGTATTTTAAGTTATTTTTTAGTAATTTTGGTAAATATATCTGTTAAAATGGGATGTCAGTGTTATTTTTTCTCTTATTAAGAAGAATTTATCATTCGGAACGTATATAAAAAAAGATTTTGAAAGAGAAAGAAAACAAAATTTAATCTAAGCCGGCAGAAAAAGAAAGAAAGAAACTGGTATTCAAGGAATGTGTTAGGAAAGAAAACGAAGAGAAAGAGAAGGACATTGTCATGAGTATTAGGAAGAGGAGAGTGTTTTCTTTGTAAAATGGTGGAATATGAAATAGATTGTTTGACATGAATGAACATAAAAGAAAAAAAAGAAATCCAGAATATTCTTAAGACGGCAAATGTTAAATCATTTGGCATTGTCACTGTCTTTTACAGAATTAATAATCATATTTTTACATTCACTTAAACATCGACTTTTATTTTAGACGTTCTGAGGCGTTGGAGTAAATCAGAATTGTATTCATTGGAGAAAAAAAAGAAATGCTGACTATTGCAAGAGTGTTTGAACAAAATCCTAAACACAAAGGTAAGTGTCAAGTAATATATCGATTGTTTCTTCAATAAACAAGTAAACAGAAAATATCCGAATTCGATTCACTAATTTGAGTTACTGGTGAAGATATAATTGCGCAGTGGCTTTTCAGCCGAGAAAATATGGAAAGAAAAAGGACATAAATAACAAGGCGAAGGCAGTGAAGAGTTAATTCAATATTACTAGACTGAAACCTCATCGACAGAGATGAATTTTAAGCAAAGTGAGGATAGAATATATCTAAAAACAATTTTCTAGACTGATACATTTTTACGATTTAAAATCTAATTAATGCAACAATCAAAGGAGGCGAGCTAGAATTATTTAAGTAATTAGTGGAAAATCATTTACATTCATTCTATGTTAAATTTAATTATTTTACCAAACGAAAATACTACACCCGTATAGTTAATGTTCTAACCGCCGCTTAGATACGACCCGAGGCCGAAAGTACGGGGTACCCAGCGAGGATCAAACTCACTACTCAGTTGTAATAGTCTCTAGCGAGAGAAGCTTTTTAAACATTGCACCACTTCGAGGGCCTCAATTGCACCTGTATAGATCTGGAAGCGGAAATATACATTATAGATTAGTATATACTTTACTGATTCACTTACGCGCAAATACCCTTGGAAAAGGGTATTAATCCGTCTCTTCCTTCCAGTTATGAGTTAAATAACAGGATTGATTGGATTCTATAGCATTGGCTGGCAACCAGTCTACCGTATGACACTTAACTGACTGATATACTTTACGGTTATTTTAAATAATATTACCCTACGTCTGGTGTGGAAGTATAGAGTTAAATGTTGATTGACGATCAGAGTTTTTAAAGATATAAAGCTAGTTTTCTATGTAACCAAAATAGATTATTATGAATATTGTAAAAGTTCTATCAACTTTTGTGCGTATTGAAAAAATGAAATGGTAGATTTTTGGAGATAATATTCATCGTGTAAACTGAATCAGCAATTGAAAATTTGAAGTGTTGACACGGTTTTTAGCTGACAGGCGTCAGCAGAAATTATTCTGGCTATAAGTTCAACAAATTGTTTTGGAAACCTTATAATATGTATTGTATTGTCTTTCTCGAATATTTCTCGTCTGCATTTCTCGCTTGTTTAATCGATAGCTTAAACTAATACTCTATTTTTTTTATCATCTCACCCCAAGCAAGGCATTCCACTGCCACTATTGCGCATGGGATTACATAGGGGAAGGTAAAGAGAAGGAGTGGTTAGACATAGGGAATGTCAGGAGGAAGGTGACAGATGAGTAAGGATAGTGAGGATAAGGGTTGGGCAGATGGCAAGAGTGTTTGATAGAATGGGAGCAGGTTAGTGTGTTAGAAGGTGTCTATTGACCTTACATTTAAACTCCTGGAGATTGTATCCGTCGGGGAAGCAATCATGTGGAAGGGAATTCCACAGTCGGGAAGTGCGAGGAAAGAAACTGTTGGAGTAGAAGTCGCGGTTGCATTTTATCGGTTTCCCTGTAAAAGGGTGGGATCTAGTTGCTAATCTAGTATCTCGCGCAAATTCGTATTTAGGGGGCACCAGTGATCTAAGTTCATCGGAGTAGAAGCCGTGAAAGTATTTATAGAAGAGACATAGGGAAGCCACGTCGCGCCGGTGAGAGAGAGACTGCAGGCGGTCTGCCAAGTCGGTATCTATCACATTACAGACCCTCCTCTGAACCTTATCGAGAAGCCCGAGGAGAATAGCAGGGGCACCCGACCAGATATGGCAGCAGTATTCAATGCACGGGCGGATGGTAGATTTATATATGTGCAGGATAGATTTAGACGGAAAAAACTTCCGGGCCCTACACAAAGAACCGACTTTCATAGCAGCGGATTTAGCAATGGATTCGATATAGTCATTCCATTTGAGGTTCGCTGAAAGTGTGAGGCCAAGGAGGCGTAGTGTTTTACTCTCTGGGAGGCAAGCCTGGTCTATGCTAATGGGATGTAGGTGAGATTGTCGCTGATGGTTAATTGAGAGTAGCTTCGTTTTAGAAGCATTAAAATTTGCTAGCCATTTCTTAGCCCAGTCCAATATGGATTGGAGGTCTTTTTCAATCTCGGCTGCGAGGTTAGCTTTGAAGCCTACACCAGAATTATGTTCTTAATGATCGTGTTGTTAATCTGATATGTATCAGGTCGATGCAAAAGGTTTTACCGATTTAAAATTTCATCTTGAAAAATCAAAAAAACTGTTTTTGAAAATCTTTATAACAATAACGACCTTTGCTCTCTATAACTTGATTCCATCTGTCAACGAGCTTATAAATTCCTCGCTTGTAAAACTATTTAGATTTTGATGTGAAATATGAATCTAACATGTTCAATTTTCTCTCGTGATGTTAACCTAAGGCCATCTAAATGGTTTAGTAATCCTCGAAATAAGTGATAAAACGAGGGAGCTAAGTCAGGAGAATAAGCAGCTTGGGGCAAAATTTCCCAACCGAATTCTCCTAGGAGATCTTTGGTCAGTAGTGCTGTGTGAGGACGAGCATTATCATGATGGAAGATTACTCTCTTTCTCTTGGCTAAAGAAGGTCGTTTTCGGGTCAAAGCAGTTTTCATATGACGATGTTGATGACAATAGAGACGAGCAGTAATGGTTTGATTGTTGTCTAAAAGTTCGTAATAGATGATCTTCAGAATACCCCACCACACGCTCAACATGATCTTTTTGAGATCGAATCCCGCTCTCGGTTGCTGAACTGGTCTTTCGCTTCAATTTATGCACAATCGACCGACTTGATAATTGGTGAGGATATTTCTTTATGACCGAATGAATTCTTTTAAAGAGACGTTTTTCGTCAAACCCTTCCTCAGAATGATTCGTTTGAAACGACAATAATCAAACTAGCGAAGCTGAAAAGGTAGACAGTGGGTAGGGGTAATAAAGAAGGTGCGCCCGAAAATAAATCTTATCCAAATTCTGTGGTTCTGTAACTCGCTACTAAAGGTTGTCTCCCGCATACACAAAATCGGCCACTAAGCCTTTCTGTTCTTCTCGGCCGTAGACGGAGCCTCGAACTCTGCCCAATGACAGTGCTTGGCGGAAAACTAAGTGTTTTCGTTATTTATCTACCCACCTCGTCACTGATGAAGAATGTGGTACAAACCCTTTTTATATTAGTAAATCCAGGCCCTTAAGCTTGGGCAACAACTTTTTTTTCCAGACGAAGCTCTGTTCTTCGGCGGAACCTTGTCTGGATTTTTTCTGCCTGAAGGCATGAGTCCGACAAATGCTTGCGCAAGCGGCTGGCCTGGTAGTGATTTTCTCAGTGCAGTTTAGATGTAGTACAATACAGTACATGATTTTAGATAGTAACTAAATACAAACTCCAAATTTATTTTCCCTATCCCTGAATACTTTCTCTACGAAACATTTTCATTTTAAACCTTTTTTCCATCTATACTTTTCGGGTTTCATTCATATCAATAATTAATTTATTGATATTTTAACCGTTGGGAGTAACCGCTGTGGCGATAGGGAGATGATTAATGTTTATTTAATTTGGCCTTGTCTCAGACTTTACCGAAATCCCTAAAGTTTACAAGTTTTATGCAGAATTATCATCAGAATTGTTAGGTTTGTGTATATTTGTGGAAGAATAGTGTGGAATAAAATTTACATTTTTAAATGTTAAAATAGAAGTTTATTAAAAGAAAATATTAGAGTTCGTAGAAATTAATGTTCAATGAAAAAGTTGAATATATAATGAGTTTGTAGAAATGTTCTTGTAGTAGTAATTAGTTGAAAGAGTTTATGCGTACATACGTATGTATTTATGAGTGTTTGCTTCGGTGTGGATGTCTTGAATGGAGAAAAAGAAGTAATAGAAATCAGCACACGAAAAAGAAGGAGAAGAAGGACAATGTGCGAATCGACTTATGTCAGGGTCTGTAGTTGACGTCTCTCCCGTTACATTTTGGTAGTTTCGTCTCGCTGCTGTCATCTTACTGTGTTTTGACCGGTTACTGAATGTCCTTAAGTAGTTAATCTGATCATGTGACCAGCTCCAGCGAGCATTTTCACTTAGAGGTGAAAAAACGTTTGACTGTCATCACATATAAATTCTCTATTTGCTATGAAATTAGAATTCAGAATTTTGCCTTTCACACTGACTTGTGAAATTTGCCATGGTTTGGGTTTTTTCAAGTCTGAATCCACTTTTGCGGGTGTGCGATTTTACTGTGTGTTGTTGTTGAGTTTTTCTTCATTTCTTATCCACCACAATATAATGAGGGAACTGAAGAGAATCGGTGATCTAAACTACAATTGTGTTTTTCTTTAGAAATTCCTATAACAATTTTGCTCTATTCGGCAACGTCATTTCTCTTTTGTGTATCCACATTTTATATATATATATATATATATAGTGTAATGTGCAAAAGTATAACGACAAGAACTATTTTATCTTTTATGAGGCATATTTACAGAAAATAAGCAGTTTAATTAAAGTAATGTATTTGATTTACTCAACAAATGCTTTAACAAGAAAATATTTTTATTATAAAATAAATTTAATACAATAGTCTTTTGCTTCGATCACAGCGTTCATTCTGTCAGGTATTAACATCACAAGCCTCTTCAATGTATCTAATGGCATCTACTGCCAAGCAGATTGCAAGACACACTTTGGGAACAAGTACAAAGAAACATTAGATTTATCAATTTCTTTATCCAAAATATACCATAGATGTTCAATAGTTCCAAAATAACTTGTTTAATAGAAAATACGAAAATTAAATATAACTTCTTTTTAATACATTTCCTTTACACCTAGTTTTAAATAATCAAAATTATTAGCAACTTACTTGGCTTTTCACCCTGTATTTGAATTTCAGTGAAGTCTTTAGGAAAATTACCCCTGTCCTAATACATTTGCACACTCCCAATAGTGTGCAAAAGTTTTATGACAGGGGTGATTTTAAACATTTTTGATGCCTCATAAAGGATAAAAATAGTTCTTGTCCTAATAATTTTACACAGTACTGTACATATATATATATGTGTGTGTGTGTGTGTATTTATGTATGTGAGTGTGTATATGTACATACTATTCATCAAAATCTTTCTTTTAGACCCCTCCAATACAATATTTCGTTTTTCGCTCCGCCCCTTTTATTCCAGCATTAAAAATTAAACTACATTTATCCCTACAATGGTAAGATGCAATTATTTTAAACGGAAAAAGTTTGAAAGTAGTATTTTTTACTTTATTTTTTGAAATAAGCTTTTTTTATTAAAATAAAAAAATAGAATAAAATATTTATTAAAATAAAAATATTTTATTATTTATTTGTTTAAATAAAATATTTCTTTTTCCGCACCTCTTCTTTTATTCCGGCAGTAAAATTTAAAGTAATTTTATCCCTACAATAGTGAGACGATATTATTTTAAACGGAAATTTTCATGTTAACTTTTTCTCTATTTTCCGTTTCTTCGTTTTCTTTCTTTTTGCATTTTAAGTGTCTACTCCCCAACTCTCATTTAGCTGGCGTTTCTTTTGACGGCTGTCTGGCCTGATTTTTTCTCCTTGTCTACCCCGTAGTTGTCTTTTTCCTCTTCTTTCCGTTTTCCCTTCGAACTCGTTTACATTCTTATAACACGCTAAAGTTTTAATTTCCTAATATTGATGTAATCTAAACGTCATTTTAATGATCGTATTTAGAATCCTTATTACCGTCTCTCTTTTCTTTTCCTCTCCCTACGCTCCGTATCAATGTCGAGACGACAACTTTTTAACCTAACCTGCTGTCTCCTTTAGCACCCCTCCCATTATTCTATCTTATTTTGGTCTTCTTTCATGTAAACTTCCAGGTATGAATTTCATTTTTAATATCCTTCCAGTAAATGAATTTTGTACTGTGTTTGCATAATAAACAAATTTCACCGCTAAAGAAAAGAGGTTTTTCCTCAATTAAATAGCCCTTACGTCATATGTTATTTTCGGACTTTTATTTGAAAATATATATAACGATATGCTCACTCGTTGCTTTCGACGTATGATGGTCATGAATTCAAATATTTTAAAAACTTTTAGAACTTCTGCGTCTCCACTAAACATTCAGTTGCTGGCAAATTCAGGAAACTTTTATTGAATCCTTGTTTGGGAAACTCCATCATGTGGTTTATTCCAGTCTCCACAAAATAATTAATTTCAACACGATGTTTTGAATCCTCCATAGAACTGATTGCATTTTAGTAAATCCTATGATTCCTTTCAGCTTATTTTTGCATCCAGGTATGGTCTTCCAAAACTACTCTGACCGTCACAAAACTGGTTGTTCGTTAAAATTTTAGGTAATAACTGAACAGATCTTATAACAAACGGGAATCACGTACCGACACCATGCCATGAAATCTATTAAATAGCTTTTGTTTTCATCAGAAAACCTGCTTCAATTATGCTTTACGCGATTAAATTACATCTAATCTATTTTTGAGGCGATTCGGAGACGGGCCATAGGTTAAAAGGCAATAGTTCATGGCTAAAGAAATATCACCAAAACCTATTCACAATTTTCGTCCAATGCTCCCATTTCACAATGTAGAATGTTGATTTTCTAATCGCAGCTTAGATGTGGCACACGGCCGAAAGTATGAGACACCCAGTGGTGATCGAACTCACTAAACAACTGTAATGATTCTAGTGAGAAAAGCTTGCCAATCCTTGCACCACCTCGAGGTTTGCCCCACAACTTTTCAGTAGATGTAGAATGCCATTCCACCAGTTTCCAAATGTAAAACCCCAAAATTCTATCCCTAATAATATGCATGTATTATTAAAAATTATTTTTACATATTTATACATATACATAAATTACTCTTATAGACGATATTTTTTACAGTTATCGTGGGATCCCAATTCTGTAAATGAAATAAACATTTTTTTCTCTTCGCTCTGGTTTAGACTATAATACTTAAAGAAATTTGATGATGTATTATCTTTTACTTATGTTGATATCTAATCACACAGCCTTTGGAATGCGCTCTGATGGTGGCTAAATCATGTTCAATGTTTCTTTATTGAAAAATTATGTTGGTGTTAATATAGAAAGAAAATGTACGTAGAATATTTTAGTTGGTGTTATTGATAATTAACATGGATTATATGCGAAGATGCATCCCAATTTTTTTTATTTTATCTCTCAGCACTACAATTTGATCTAAACATGACTAATTACAATAATGTTTGAGTCATGTTAGTAATATCATATCAACAATCTTGAAAATATCTTGCCCTTTTTGGGGAGGGAGCATATACTTTTAATGAAAAATGATTTGTGGGTGTTTAACTGTTTTTGAACTAATCTATCTTGATATTTGACTGAATGCCGATGTAATGACATTCACATTTTCAGAACGTTTCTGATCAGGTGGATGACGGAACGGGGGTTGCCAGGAGCAAACATACTAAGAGCCACAAGGGATAGGGAGACGTGGAGATCCATGATCGCCTACGTCCTGAAGGGACAAGGCACATAGAAGAAGAAGAAGACTTTGTAAGCCTTTTAGTTTTAGGACTATTTTCCACAGAGTCACTGTTTTAATCCTTTTCCCCCGGAGAAATAATAAAGAAGAAAATAAAGATGGTGTAATGGTTAACAAGCTTGTCTCGCAATAATCATTATAATTGATGAGTTCGATCCTCACTGGGTGTCCCATACTTTCGGCCTTGCGTCACA
Source organism: Ascarosepion bandense (assembly GCA_037127315.1). NCBI lineage: Eukaryota > Metazoa > Mollusca > Cephalopoda > Sepiida > Sepiidae > Ascarosepion > Ascarosepion bandense. Next base: position 3,305,747 of record JBBBDQ010000507.1, on the reverse strand, counting down.
ACTAAGCTGCGCTTAGAAAAATCACCATATTACGAAAGCTCTCGTGTTAAACGAGACAAATTGTTGGAGTGTAATCTTGGTTGAATCATAATATTTTCATTTGCCTTAGTATGTGCCCCATATACTTCTTTAAAACAGCATTGATATTATTTGAGAAAAGTATTCAAGAAACATATGTGCGTTGTGGTGCAGTGGATGTCGTCGCGGAATAAAAAATCCTAGAGTCGAGTTCGAATTCCATTTGAATTCGTTGGATTCACCTACGTGCAAATGCCCTTGTAAAAATATTAATCCGTTAAATATCTCTCGATGTACGGGTTAAATAGTAGAACATATTGGCCTTGGTTAGCAACCAGTCTACTGCAGAAAGCAATGGCAACCTACGACGGAAAAATCTTCTGCTCAGTAAATAATGTCTCTGTCGAAGGCTGATCGCTGAACCATGTATCACATATGGCATATTTATTTTTAATCATTTCACCACAAGCAAGGCGGTAACGCCTCTGATGCGCAAAATGGGGGGGGGGGCTACATAAGAGAAAAGATTAGATAGGAAGAGAGTAAAGAGAAAGACGAACCAGTTACAGTATATGTTAAAGAAAGGAGCAAGTGAAGGATGGGAATACAGGTGTGATGACAGTTGCAAAGCTAGCGAGAAAGGCAAAGGTATACAGGACGATGTAAAAACAACTGGAGTCAAGAGGTTAAGAGATGGGAATTGACATTGCATTTAAATTCCTGGGGGTTGTAGCCGTCAGGAAAGCAAGATTATGGACGTGAGTTCCACAGGCGGGAAGTGCGAGTAAAGAAGCTGATTGGAGTAGAATTGTAGGCTGCATTTGGTTGATCTAACTGTGAATGGGTGGGACCCAGTTGCCAGTCTGGTTGCACGAGTAAATTCATGTGGCGGAGGCAACTGACTGACTGATTCATGAAATTCGAGAAATGTGAACCTGGTGCGCTGAACTGTGAGATGTATATGCTGAAACTAATGTACGTTTCATGGCTTGAGGTAATTCTTAGAAATGTACAGCAACCTAGCATATGTTCCTGCTTTTAAAAAAATGCCGCATTCCTGATAATAATTTTTTCTCTTACACAATAACTTTTTTTTTTTTCAGATAAAAAAAATTATCTTTCATTTTTCTCTCTCCAAACTTGAAAGAATACATTTACATATATATAATAGATAGATTGATACAAAGCGAGTGATTGAGACTCTTGAATGGTAGCGAAACAGAATCATCCACAAGAAAAATAAATCTGAATCATGAAACAGAAAATGAAGGTGAAAATAATTTAACCAATCAAAAAGCCAAAATTTTTCAGATCCTAAAAAGGATAATAAAATAGAATTTTTAAAAAGTACTTGTTTTCTTCGTACCGAGTACTGCATACTCCTTGAAATCTTTCAGCCCATGCGCACATTTCAATCTCAGTTCCAATTGAGTTTAAACGGTACACTCGAGTGTATATCGGTCCAACCGGACGCAGTTACATACTGGTTTATTTGCTGTGAGACATTTATGAAAAAACAAAAAAAAAAAACACTAACATAGAAATCTGAAAACGGATCAGCAGAAACACATCTATAATATAAAACAACTAAACTTCATATATTAATTGCTCAGCAAACATATTTCACTAATGAGATGTTTCAGTACAGTTACAGTAATTACTAATCGACACTACAAAGCGAACATAACTTGTTGGTCCATAGCAAAATAATATATTATTCGTAAATTTTTACTTTGTCCATTTTTTTAATTTATTTTGTTTTACGTTAGTCTTCTTTGTACATTGTCAACATCTGTAATTGATGCAGTCGAATCTTTCTTACGTACGACAAAAGAATTATCGCGATAAAAAACCTAAAATACACTTAGCGAAAATATAACCAATGCAACTGTAAAATTACTTAAACAGTAAATAAAAACGTTCGAATTAATCTAGTGACTTCACCCGAAGAATTTTGAGTTCAATATCTGCCTACAGCAAAAGTGAATAAAAACTTGGATAGTTCAGTTAAAGGGAAATAACTGATGCTGAGATATTTAAAAAAAAAGGCATGGTAAGCAGAAACAGAACAATCTAACCTGGTGAACGAAATAAAGGTTTCGGTCCGAAATTTCAAAATTTATCATCTGAAGAATGCCATAGCGTAAAACGGTTGGAAAGTTGTGCATATGGTATTGAATATAACATTATTATATACATTATTGAATAATTTAACCATTTACCTTTTTATTTAATGACATTCGATGCAAGGCAGTAAAGCCACTAAGAGACAAGGAGTCATTGCCAATGGAAGAATTAGGTAGAGAAATTTTACAAATTAGTTAGAAAAGAGTTATCATGAGTTCAGCAGATTGCAAGTGATATTGCATTTAAATTTGTGGTAATTAAAGTTAGCTTGAAAGCATGGAGCTGGAAGGGAGTTCCACAAAGGAGAAGTGCGAGATAAAAAAAACTTACAAAACATATGGGTAGATCTAGCTAACTCAACTTTAACTGGAAATCTCAATGTCAGGCTAGTCCTGCGCATAAATTTTAAAAATATCCAGGTATCATTACGAACATAACCACGACTTTCGTTATAGAAGGTCTCTCAACTCAAATATGACGTCACCAAGCGTAGTCAAGCTAAAGGGAGACAAATCATTTAAGGGCAGATTTTCAAAATTGAATTAATGACAATAAAAGAATGACAAAACGCAATAAATACATAAAAATGTTTTATGTACATCAAAAAATTATTGTCATCTTGTTCAGCTACAGGATTCATATTATTTGTTAGTTAATTTTCTGATGGTAGAATAACTGAGCAAAATGAGTTTATTACTATCTGTTAATAATCTGTAACCTTTTGGAGAGGAGTTGTGAAATAACGAACAAAAAATTAACATTTCTGCTGAATACTATAACTTATATTTTGTCATTAGATATAACTGTTCACATATAAATTTTAGGGTTATAAAATTTTTAAATGACTGGTCGTCAATCAATGACAACAAGGAAATTACTAAATTCATCAAAACAATCACATTTGGACAGTTGGCTTTGTATTCCTTAATATCAAGTTTTCTCATATTATTAAGTAAATCTTCAAGAGTGATAATGTCACTTACATGGGTACGAATTTTATATTCCCCTATAAATTGTTTTAACATTGCCACAGAAAACATGTATTGTGCAGTCAACTTTAACCTCAAGAGAGAGACTTATTTTTGGATATGGGGATTTGATGATGTGACATATAAAAAGTGTACCCTGCTTTCTAATAATACTCCAGTATTGTTGGGCCAGAAAGTTTAATTTTCTTTCAAGTTCGTCGAGGTTTTTAAACCCCTTTTCCTTTTGGTATTCTGGCTCATCGGCGATACTTTGTGCCAATGCAATTTCCAATGAGGAGTTTTCCAAACACATTTCCCTAGAATCTGGTGATTCTCTCATAGAGCCTGTTGAGGTCATGTAGGAGGGAAAATTTGGGAATTTAGTTGGGATAGCCCCTTCCCGTATGCGTGGATTCTTAAGTTTGGCTGTTAGCCTTTTTCCACTTTTTTCATCAAAATGGTAAGTTTCCCCATAAAATGTCCTTAGCATTAAAATGCAGTTCACACACCTAAAAAGAAAAGTTAAATGACATAGTAATTGATCCATAATACTCTTATAGGTAAATGAACAGATAATTTGTAAAACAAAAAATTTTAACCTTTTTTATGGACATCAATTCATTTTCTTGTACATGCAAAGACTTTAAATGAGAGAATGTTGTTCTAACTGACATAAGGCCAGTTACTGAGCATCCATAAATAAAACTTTTATCAATATAGAATAATTTTTTATTAGCAAAAGTCTCAAGTGAGAGAATAATATTCTTCAATTTTACCTGACACAAGGCCAATAAGCATTCGTCAAAATATTCAAACTTTATTTTTATGGATATCCATTCATTTTGCTAGTTTGTACGTGCAAAATGTGACTCTACAAAATGAAATAATTATTCGAATCTCAAAAATTTTAATAGAAAAAGAAAAGAACTGCAATGACAGCATTGTCACAGAAGATTGGGATGACATTTATTAAGACTTCTATGTTCTTTGAGAACTTTCCAGGGGCCTTCATGTTATATTCCATCAGATGTTTTCTTGAAACCAATGAAATTTCGTCACATGTCTCTCTAGTTTTGTGGATGTTTCCGTTAAGGATCCTACAGTTTAAGATTTTTTCTGCTGTTCTCCATCCGCCTTTAAAATCTGTTCTTTTGACTGTCCTTCAGCCGTGGATTTCAGATGGCTGGGGATAATATGAAGTACGATCTTGCTGTGGTGGCTGATCAGACGTATACTCCCTATAAATAAAACCATTGTGAGTATCTCTCTCTCTCTCTATATATATATATATATATTTGTTGTTTAATACTTACTTTTTGGTCCTAATAGGGTTAGATCAGTACACATTTGTTCCATACAATTATATTGTAGAATCTTTGAATATTACTCATTTATAAACGAGTTATTTCGCTGCCTTGGTTTCCACCACACAGTGGTTTCTTCAGGCCATCTTTAATAACTTATTTTACCTTTTACTGTTTTTCTTTTTAAAAACGTTCTTGTAACAGTGTTCTTTAAAAAGAAAAACGATAAAACGGTAAAATCAGTTATTAAAACGCGCCTGAAAAAACGACTCGTGGTGGAAACCAAGGCAGCGAAATAACTCGTTTATATATATATATATATATATATATATATATATATATAGCAGAAATAAATACAAGTAAAGAATTGGAATAATCCCAAACGATCCTAGTAATATAAGTCAAATATTAAAATTCATTCAACAGAGAGCTTGATATATATTTAATTTACAGAGCAGATATTCATTTATTTCATATGTAAAATCGGATTTTACATACCTACTTGAGACATGAATTGTTCAACCAGAGTCGACTGGGATTGAACAATGCATGCCTTTAGTAGGCATGTTGAAATAGCTATTCCCAAATATAAAATCTTAATATATATATATATATATATATATATATATATATATATATATATATATATATCGACCAATTTACCCCTCTATGCAATGGAGTGATGCAGTCTCAGGAATTTGTTCTCCGGCACCGGTCACTTTTCAGTATTTTATTTTTTCTCATCTGCTTCTGTGTCTGCGGACGGACACACAACTTAGCTGCACGAAACAGAGACCTGAATGTGATATGAAATGTAGTTTATCCACCCGAGGGAAGATACTTTGATCCCAGTGATAAGGGTGAAAATTTATGGTGACCTCAATAATGTGCCCTTTTACAAACGCTCAATATCGAACGACGAGAATCAAATAAGTCAGTCGGCAATAATCTAGTTACCAGAAAAATATAAAATACAAAAGAACAATAAAAAAAAAGAAGAAAGAAAAATCTGCTTAATTATATTTAAAAAAGTGGGCACGTGCCACAAAAACGATAGGAAAATATTGATATCAATAAGCTGTCTAAAATGAGGCAACGTATATATTGATGTACCTACTATTGAGCATTATACATTATGACATAAGAAAAAACAAGAATCGAAATCCCTGAATGAAAGAGGAAAAAAGTGTGTGTGCGCATGGATGACTATTTACGCTCTCACACCCTGATTGAGCACTCTGGAAGAATGATAGACTTTGAAAAACAGTAGCTATTCTGGCATCTACGCATCGTTCATTCAGCAGTTAATTAGAACACTCTCAGCTATTGGGCTTGTATAATGATAATATACACGCTAAAAAGGCTGCCTCCTTTTACCGAGCGCCCGTAGCTCAGAGGTAGAATCGCCAACTGACGCCAATTCGGTCGGGTTTCAAACCTGGGTAAAAGCAATCGGCTGTCTGACCGTAATGATGAGCTGTGATACAGCGAAACAGATCTGTCTGCGGATGACTATATATACATACATACATATATGTATATATATATATATACATACATATATGTATATATATATATATATACACATACACACACACACAGAAACAACGGTCTTTATTGTAACAGAGAGGATATATATATATATATATATATATATATATATATATATACATTCTTCACAACTCGACGACTATTTTTGCAAAAAAATAATCTAAGGCACTGTTAAAGAGCAAACAAGCCACAAGAACGTTCATAACTGATAATAAAATATAATAACTGAGAGTAAAGAGAATGAATTGAGTCGACGCTCCCTCAGTATTGTCTCTGTGAGCGTGACAGTATTTTATATATATATATATATATATATATATATATATATATATATATATATATACTTACAAATAAATACACAACAGTCTTTATGATAAGAAAAGGGATTATTAAGAGAAATATTCCTAAAACGGATATTTGGATAGTTTTTATAATATCAATAGAAAAATATTCGACTTATATGCATGTTAATGTACTAAGCGACTTGATTCGCACATCCCAGTACATTTCTTCGAAAGACGAAGTTTATCTGAGTGGGAAGTTAAACACCGGCGTGGTAGTTGACCTTTTATTCAAAACAGTATGATGTATTTAACGCATATCCGACTTAGAGCATAAAGATGAAATCCATACAAAGATATTTTTACATACAAAGAATAAGAAAAATAAAAGTCAAACAGATTCAATGTGAAAACTAAAGACTATATTCATATGTTTTTGTGTTTGCCTGTTCACCGAATTTCTTCCGCAAATTGATAAGTTCTTTAAGATAATCTTTAAAAGAATATCACAAGACGGAAAATACCCATTGCTTAGCTGAACTTCCTGTTTGCTGACAACACAGTTTTTTAATCTCTACATAATGTCTATAAATTGAAAAAAACACGTCTTGAAGAGCGTTGACAGATTTTTTTTCTCCGCCCAACCTAATAAGAACTACTAAGAACACAGATGTAATCTTTCCTGAGTAGGCATCTCGAATTCAGTCACTTTCTCACCGACGTGAATTCCCTTTGTCTTGTCTATAAATATTTTGATGGCAACTGTTCTTCTTGAATTTAAGCGTTAGAAACTAAGTCTCGTCGATTTACTCTTGAACGAGCGAGATGCAACCGCATGCTCTTTTCTAATAGAATATTTTCACGCAGTTCTCGCGTGTGAAACTATCTGCTTATTTCTTAGTTGCCTGGTAACTTCAACCTTTAAAAATTTAATTGCAAAATTAATCGCCATTTCCTGTCTTCTGAACCCTGTTCCGTTTTTATTTCCTAGCTCCTATTTACCAAAGACTTCTAATTCCCTTTCTCTCACCTTAAACCCATAGCTGAACGTGGTTTTATCGCCTTGTTAGCAGTGAAACAATTAAAAATGTCTACTGATGAAGTTGTTTGTTATTGTTTTTACATAACTGCTTATATCTATTTTTAAAGGTTATTTTTTATGCTTTTACAGTTTACTCGCCAAATGAAAGTCCCAATCAACTTTGTGGTTAGTGAATGAGATGACAAAAAATGGGAAAGAATGAGTTAAGACTGTTATGGGCATGAGAGTGATAGATAACGTTTGACACCGGATTTAAAGTAATAAATATTGCATTTATCAGGGAAGCATCCTCTCGGGAAAGATCGACAGTTTTATTGTTTATCAACAAAATTTAGAAAATTTAGACGACTTTACTGATTTACAAGGGGATGCTGAAAAGCTGGAAATCGTTCTTCGAAGGACCAGATGCCAGACCTTTTTGAAAGGTTAAAGGTTAACGATGCGTCAACAGTGTTGATTTGTCTACTTCATGCGTTTTATTAATTTTCATGGCCGTACCGAGATGTTTTCAGCACTTTACATCAACATAAGAATTTGATTTGTGCCTAACAAGAAATAAATCTATCTTACAATTTAGATATATATATATATATATATAATGTTTATGTTCTTAATAAACCCCCCCCCCCCCAACTTTTTTGCCATTGATGTCTGCTTTTTTTTGTTTTTTTTCTGGTCACGTGCATTATTGAGTTCCCTTTATCTTGTCGTTGTCACTCTCCTCTTTAGCCAACCTTCCCTGAAGATCCGTTTAGGTGAAACCTTGGTAGGTTTGTTGGCTCACTAGGTTAAATGACCTATCTGCTTCCTGCTTACGTATTCAGCGCTTTTTTGTTATTGATTACTCGTCTCGGATTTTTTCTTTGGACTAGGTACTGGCTCGGTCCAAATTGCTTTGGCAGATGTTCATGTGCTTAGCTCTTTCTTTTGTTACAATTATTTTTCCTTCCTCATATAAACACAGAGGGTTTTTCGAAACGGGTATAGTGATAAGTTTGCATTTATATATATATATATATATATATATAATTTATCTGCTTCCTGCTTTCCTGCCTGTTGGAAATCTCCCTCTGTAGTTCCTATATTTAAAAACACTGGAGAACCCTCGGACCCTACAAATTACCGCCCTATCAGCCTTCTTCCGATCTTTGGCAAAGTGTTCGAAGCCATTATCAACGCCGAGGTGGTTCAGCATCTCACAGCACAAAGGCTCCTCTCGGACAAGCAATATGGTTTCCGCTTCACCATGTCTACTGCTGATATGCTAACGACCATCACCGAGTACATATACCAGGCACTCGACAGGAATGGCGAAGCCCGAACCGTTGCATTGGATATCTCTAAGGCGTTCGACAGAGTTTGGCATGCTGGCCATCTATGTAAACTGCGGAGCTATGGTATAACTGGACATTTGTTTCAACTAATCCAGTCATTCCTCTCTAACTGCACACTGAAGGTGGTATTAAACGGACATGCCTCCCAAAACGACCATACAAACGCAGTTGTCCCCCAAGGCTCCATCTTAGGTCCAACACTCTTCCTGATATACATTAATGATCTCCCTGATTCCATAAGAGCCCAAGTAGGTTTATACGCCGATGACACCACAGTTCACTTTCGCCTCCTACAAAAATCTGGTGTAGGCGTCAAAGCTAACCTCGCAACCGAGATTGAAAAAGACCTCCAATCCATATTGGACTGGGGTAAGAAATGCCTAATAAATTTTAATGCTTCTAAAACGAAGCTACTCTCAATTAACCATCAGCGACAATCTCACCTACCTCCCATTAGCATAGACCAGGCTTGCCTCCCAGAGAGTAAAACACTACGCCTCCTTAGTCTCACACTTTCAGCGAACCTCAAATGGAATAACTATATCGAATCCATTGCTAAATCCGCTGCTATGAAAGTCGGTTCTCTGTGTAGGGCCCGGAAGTTTTTTCCGTCTAAATCTATCATGCACATATTTAAATCTACCATCCGCCCGTGCATTGAATACTGCTGCCATATCTGGTCGGGTGCCCCTGCTATTCTCCTCGGGCTTCTCGATAAGTTTCAGACGAGGATAATGCAGTCTCTCCCACCGGCGCGACGTGGCTTCCCTGTGTCTCTTCTATAAATATTTTCACGGCTTCTGCTCCGATGAACTTGGATCACTGGTGCCCCCTAAATACGAATTTGCACGAGATACTAGATTGGCAACTAGATCCCACCCTTTTACAGTGAAACCGATAAAATGCAACCGCAACTTCTACTCCAACATTTCTTTCATCGCACTTCCCGACTGTGGAATTCCCTTCCACACGATTGCTTCCCCGAGGGCTACAATCTCCAGGAGTTTAAATGTAAGGTCAATAGACACCTAACACACTAACCAGCTCCCATTCTATCAAATACTCTTCCCATCTGCCCAACCCTCATCCTCGGTATCCTTACTCATCTATCACCTTCCTCCTGACATTCCCTATGTCTAACCACTCCTTCTCTTTACCTTCCCCTATGTAGCCCCATGCGCAATAGTGGCAGTGGAATGCCTTGCTTTGGGTGAAATGATTAAAAAAAAAAAAAATTCTCCTCCGCAAATCTACAGCTCCACAGCGTAGATTTTTAAAAAAAAGAAAGAAAAAACAAAACGTGAATAAGATGTTAAAATAACTTTCCGGTAAATTTACAATAACTTGACAACTCCTATCGGGCCCGAGGGTGTGCAACAATGTGGGGGATTCGAGTGATTAACAAAGGTATCAAATATGAAATCATTCATATTTTCAAAAGTAAGGGGAGATTTTGTAAAATACTGCATGAAAAACAGGGATTATCTTTGGAAAACCAGCTGATATTTTCTGACAGAGACTACATTTTTTAAATTATTTTTGATCACAGCAGATCTTGAAGTATTTCTTCCGCTTTCTTTCTTCAACCGAGATTTTTTTATCTTTTCTAATTTGCTTTTGTCACAAATATTTCATTCTCATTTTTATTGCAGTATTTTTTGTTCTTTATCTTTTTATGTATTATTTTTTCGAAAGCTGCTTCTCAATTTTTCTGCAAACTGGTAAAAATCCCATTACTTGATTTACTCTTATTATTTTCGAATTTCTATTTTTTATAACTTTTGTTTTCTCATTAATTTGCATCATTCTGTACCTAGAGTTTGAATTAATTCGCAACATTCTTATTTTTAGCTCGTTGCAAATACAGAAATAGTTCAAACATGAAGAGCCATCCTCCGTATTGTAAACTATTCACTAACAACATGTTAGCGAGGTTGATTGTGACAAAGGATGTAAGACAGCGGAAATGACTTTTCCTAAAAGGACATATAAGACATATAACACATGTCGCTTGTCATTCCCTTTTGTCAGTATATATATATATATGTATGTATGTATATTTCATTTATAAAGGAAAACTCAAGACGTGTATAGATATATCTATATAGATATAACTTAATAATTTATATTAAGTTAAACATGTTGGATTATCCTCACCGTTTACAGACTGGGCATATATATATATATATATATATATATATATATATATATACAGAGAGAGAGAGACAGACAGACAGACACACGAATGCATTGAACATAAACACCACATCGATGAAGTCATATATTTAAATAGATATTATGTTACGTGATATGTACAACAACATACACAAACGCACATACAAACATCACGTATACACATAGATATTCCTGTGCTTCAGAATACATACATTTTGTTTTTAATCATTTCACCCCGAGCAAGGTGGAAACGCCACTGATGTGCAGGGGGTTACATGAATGTAAAAAGATTAATTAGAAAAGAGTGAGGAGTACAAGCTAGTTAGAAAGGAACAATAGAAAGCTGAGAAAGCAGGTGCAATGACAGGTACATGGGCGGAGAGAAAGGGAAGGTTATACAGGGGAGGGGAGAGAGCTAGAGGCCAGTGGTTAGTAGATGAGTATTAACTTTGCATTTAAATTTCTGGAGGTTGTAGCCGTCAGGAAAGCAAGAATACGGGAGCGAGTTCCACAGGCGGGAAGTGCGAGAGAGGAAGCTGCAGGAGTAGAATTGTCGTCTGCATTTGGCTAACCTGACTGTGAATGGGTGGGACCCAGTTGCCAGTCTGGTTGCGCGGGTAAACACCTGTTGAGGAGGCATCAGTGACTTAAGCTCATACGAGCAGAAGCCATGAAAATATTTATAGAAGAGACAGAGGGAGGCCACATTTCCACGATGGGAAAGTGGCTGCAATCGAGTCGCCAGATCAGTACCTATCATATTACAGACTCTCCTTTGGAGCTTGTCAAGAACACTGAGGAGAACGGCAGGGGCACCTGACCATAAATGGCAGCACTACTCCATGCACGGACGGATGGTTGACTTGTATCCATGCAGGATGGATCGACATAGTGACCCAATCTTCTTAGCAGTAGATTTTGCTATGGATTCAATATAGTGGTTCTATTTGAGGTCTGACGACATGGTAAGTCCGAGGAGGCGTAGTGTATTACTCTCCGGGAGAATCACCTGGTCCATGCTTATGGGAGGCAGAAGAGGTTGCCTGTAATGGTTGACAGAGAAGAGCTTGGTCTTAGAGGAATTGAAGTTGACAAGCCACTTCTTGCCCCAGTTCACCACAGAGTGTAGATCCCGCTCAAGGTCAGCAGCGAGATTATGTCTGTCCGCCACGACAGGTTTCTTACTGGAGCGGGAGTATATTGTAGTGTCATCTGCGTAGATGCCTACTTGGGACTTGATCTCATCTGGGAGGTCGTTGATGAAAATAAGGAAGAGCGTCGGACCCAGGATAGAGCTCTGTGGGACACCAGCATTCGTGCTGTAGGACAAAGAGGCACGCCCATTCAGAACGACCTTCATTTTGCGGTTATTTAAGAAAGATTGGATTAGGTCAAGCAGGCGACCGGTAATACCATAACCGCGTAGTTTGCATAGGAGGCCAGGGTGCCAAACCCTGTCGAAAGCCTTGGAGATGTCCAGAGCAACCGCGCGAGCCTCGTCAGACTCATCAAGGGCCTGTAGCATGTACTCCGTTACAGTTGTTAGCAGGTCGGCCGTGGACCTGTCGAAGCGGAATCCATATTGCCTGTCGGAGAACAGTTTGTGGGCGGTGAGATGATGAACTATTTCAGCATTGATTATAGCCTCGAATACTTTCCCGAATATCGGTAGAAGACTGATAGGGCGATAGTTGGATGGGTCCGAGGGTTCACCACAATTCTTAAAGACAGGAACGACTGAGGAGAATTTCCAGCATGCAGGAAAGCAGGAAGCAGAAAGGCAGTAGTTAAACAGTTTAGAGAGGACGGGGGAAAGTTCAGGGGCACACTTCTTAAGGACTATCACCGGGATTCCATCGTCTCCACACGCCTTCTGTGGGTTGAGTTTTGAAATTACTCTGGATACTACTGTCGGGGCAATATATACTTCGTGCAGTTTGGCCTCAGTTCTAATAGGGAAGTCGGGTGAGTGCACTCCGGACGAGTCGAATGTGGAGTTAGATGAGAATCTGCGGGCAAAGCACCCAGCTTTGTCCGCAGATGACGTGAGAACCTCAAATCCATGGATTAAAGGAGGTATTGAGGATTTCCTATTGTTGAGCACTCGTTTACAAATCCTCCAATAGTCCTTGGAGCCGAACTTGCGATCAGCTATGTGCTGTCGCATTCTCTCAGCAAACAACTGTTTGGCGTCATTTAGGGTTCTCTTGCACTCAGTGCGAGCAGATGTGAACAGGCGCCTATTGTGATCAGTTGGCTGTCTCCGGAATAGACGGAAGTAATGGTTCCTGTGGGCAATGGCGGCTGAGCAGGCCGGAGAGAACCACGGAGAGGAAGGAGGTTTTAAGCTATACTTCCTGGTGGGTATGAAGGCATCAATGCCAGCTTTCACCCATGACGAGACCTCAGAGGCACAGTCGTCAACTGATAGGTCAAACACTTTTCCTCAAGGGACGTCGCAGAGGAAATCGCGAAAGGCGTCCCAGTCAGCTTTTTGGTAGAGGTAGGAGGTTCTATAAGTAGGGGGCTCCTGGGGGGAGTGAGATTAGAAAGAAATACTGAGGGAGACTACAGCGTGGTCGGAGTTGCCGAGAGGGCAAAGCTGCGAGACTTGACAGGCGTAGAGGTGAAACATATATCTAGCAGTGAGGAATGACCCGAGGAAGTGCTTGGGAAGCGAGTGGGGAAGTCCACCACTTGCGTAAGGGACTGGGAAATAGCAAAGTTCATGGCGTGAATGCCCGCCGGATCAGTAACGGCGTTTTCAAGCCACTCAGAGTGATGGGCATTGAGGTCTCCAAATACAAATATGTGGGCGAATGGGTGATAGGAAATAGCCTGATAGATAGATAGATAGATAGATATGAACGAGAAAATGTAGGAGGATTTGAAATAATTAAGCAATTCGAGCTTTTTATTCAACCTCAACAGAATGCAGAAAGCACTGGAAGGCCGTTTCGTCCTATATTAGAGATTCATCAGCAGTACTATCTATATCGAGTTTAATTCGTTATCTCTTCGTAACTGTTTGGGTTTCAATTCCTCGTAGGATGTGTCCCAAATATAGGACAAAACGGCCATCTAGTGTTTTCTGCATTCTATTGAGGTCTAGTAAAACTCGATGAATAATTGAAATATATCTTCCGTATATATATATATATATATATATATATATATATATAAGATGGTTATCACAAAAATATTTATATAATAAATGCTCAGTATAGTAACATCAATCAATTTTTAATAATTTTAATCATTGATAAAATGATATAGTCAGAAATATCACTAAACATCAAAAGAAGAGTCGATTGATACTTAACGTACACAATATATATATATATATATATATATATATATAACGTCTATAGGCATGCACATTAGAAAAATACGAATAAAGGAAGTCTGCTCTCTCATGGATCGAACGTATATCAACAAAAAATACCTGAATGAAGAAGCGCACGTTTCTTTAAAGAGCAAATACACTCTTGCTTAAACAGTCGCTTTTCTTTCAAAGCGGATATTGGTTCGATCCCAACCGGATAGCACCGTTTTTTGGGTTTTTTTATTTAGATTTCGCGAATACTCATGTCGATAGATTCACTGCTTCAAATAAAAGAACAAGACAAACAAAAAATCTAATTTGCCGATTTCAAATACTACAAATAAAGTTTGAAGTAATACAAGTTATAAATATATAATTGGTTGCCAAAATGAGGCAATAAACAGTATAATGTAAACAGTTTCTACCGGCCCGTTTATTTACGAAATTCTTTTGTTACGAAAATATGTCATTGGGCAGGATTCGAACCTGCGACTCCTCGCGACATAACACACATCTTCTTAACAAAAATTTATAGTAAATAATCAGACCGGTAGAAATAAATATATAATACTGCTTATAATCAAACAGAATATCAACTTAAATACGAGTATCAATTAAAAATAATGTTCAAACAAATAATTTCAAACTCTAATTAAAGTAAATGAGAAATAGTAAAAAGAGTACCACTACTCATTGCGACAAGGGCTATGTTACCCTTGAAATGATAATAGTGGTGGTGAAGAGGAAAGTGCCGTGAAACCAAGTGAAAGAGAGGCGCCTTTGAATTACCAAGATGTTGATATGCTGTAAAGATTATGAAATGTTAATGTACAGAAAGTTAATTGAGAAATGCATTATTTTTTAAGTGCACAAAGGATATCAGTTTACTAAGAATGCATGGTCATCAGCAAAAAGAGCAGCCCAAATTGCCAAAACAGGTGGGGGATACTAGAATCTAGCAAGTACAAATATTTAAATACCTAGGAAGTGTTCTAACAGGAGATGGAAAGTGCGACACAGAGATCCGAAGACGAATTGGCATGGCAAAAGACGCGTTCCAGAAGCTGAGTAAAGTATTAAGACACAGGAAACATTCACTAGAAACAAAGAAGAGAGTACTAGAAAGCTATGTGATATCAGTTCTTCATACGGCAGTGAGTGTTGGACAATATCATCAAAGATGAAGGAAAAACCTGAAGCAGCGGAAATGTGGTTCTACAGAAGGATGCTGCGGATATCATGGATCGAGCATGTGAGCAATGATGAGGTGTTCAAAAGAATGGCAACGAAAAGAAATTATTAATGAGCATCAAAAACAGAAAACTGAAATTCCTGGTGCATGCATCGAGGAAGAAGGGCTTTGGAAACCTGATACTGACAGGCCAGTTAGAGGGAAAAAGAGGAAAGCTGCAAATAACATATTTGAAGGGTCTGAGCGGGCGGTTGATAGAACGGTTGTTGCGTGGTGTAACAGGAGAAAGCGTGCTAAGAGCCACCAGGGAAAGGGAGACGTGGAAAGCCATGATCGCCTACGTTTTGAATGGACAAATCACACAGAAGAAGAATGGAAAATTAGTCGAATTTTACTAATTTGGAACTTTTAAGTGAAAATTGATTTTGACATGATATGAATCTAGTTTTAAATTAAGGATGTTTTGATCTTGAACTTTTTTTAAAACAAAAATCTGTTTTTTTTATTAAAGTACGGAAGAATAATTAATTACAATATAATGAAACAATAGCATTTTGCTGTGAACTTTGAATACCAATCGATGAAAAAGTACATTGTTTATTCTCAGAAGAGTGAGGTTGTTCTTTGATATAATGCCAGTACGTTCGCGCTAGAAAGACAGATACGTCACGTGGAGCACATGAGGCCGTCTCTCTTAATAAAAGGGGCGAGCGAAACGAAAACCGGGGAAGTAGGAGTTGGGGTTAGACTGCCTTCGAAGGCAGCACTCCCACAAGTAACACTATTACTACTGTTACTACTACTGAGAACGGGAACGTCGAAGGTTGTAGTCGTTGCGCTAAAAACAGACCAAAAAATATACGAAGGCCACATCTGTTCTTTACCAACATTGTTCGAAGTATTTGTGTTTTATTTGATTATTGTTCACGAGACATTCAACTTAGTGCAACAAGAACTGTTTATTCATCCAAAATTTCATATACTTGGTTATATTTAATTTTCCGTTAACCCGATTCTCATTCGACGGACACGCTGGTGAACCAATGTGGAGCTCTCAAGGATCAAAACAATCATAACGTGGCTGCAGGGTGGCATCGAACTGACACTGAGAACCGGAGATTTGTGCCTAACCTGTAATGCTGGCCTACACCGGAACAACAACCGGTCTTGTGGAGTGCGTCGTTCGAGTAAGGTTAGGATACAGTGTTGCATAGCAGCAATAGCAAACACCGTAAATTATGCCTTGCAGAGAAGCTAGCAATAATCAGCTTTTAAAAAAAATTAAAATATTAAAAATAAACTAGAAAATGGGGAAATATAGACATACGAACACATATCTGCTTTGCTACACAAATAAAAATGAATAATAAAAATAAATACAAAAACATTTAATCACGACAAAAAAAAAAATAACATCCATGAAACCACAAAAAAAAAAAAAATCACACATCAGCCCACAAACACAAATATATACAAAACCAAAAAACTGACCTAAAAATGAAACCCTTAAGCAATCAAACACAGTAACATAAGAAAAAAGGTGAAACCAATAAAAAAGCGGTCAACTTAAACAAGATGAAAAAAGAAACAATTAAGTTGACATCCATCCAATTATGCGAGCGCTCACTCATGCGTACATTAAAAGCAATAAATAAAGCATTAAAATCAACTGCACAATGAAAATAAAGAAAACGAAAAATCAACCAATCGCAAGCGGCGAAACCGTTGCTAGTAAATATCAATTTACACCAGACTCCATATAAATAGAAAAGAGAGCCGGGACTCAACAGCAGTAAATAAACAAAGTCCCGATAAGTGAAGACATCATAACGGTGTTCTCACGACATTTCAATGTCGATATGAACCTGCTCAGTTAAAGTGGTAAAATCTTTGTAATAAAACTAAATATATTATACATGTATTTTTTTGGAATAATTTCTCCCCAAGCAATGCAGTTTTACTGCGACTGGTGCGAAGGGGGTGACACAGAATGGGGAATATAAGGACGAGAATAAGGATGCGAATCAGAGAGATTAGAGATGGCAATTGACTTTATATTTAAATTCTTGGAGATTGCAGCTGTCATGGAAGAATTATACGGAAGGGAATTCCACAGGCGGAAAGTGCGAGAATAGAAGCTGTTGAGCAGAAGTTGCCGTTACATTTTATTCGTTTCACTGTAACATGTAGGACCTAGTTGCCAGTCTCTTAGCTTGACTAAATTCATGCAGAGGGGGCACCAGGGAGCTAAGCTCGTCGGAGCAGAAGCCGTGAAAGTATTTGTAGAAGAGACAGAGGTAAGCCACATTAGATCGGTGAGAAAGTGACTGCAGCTGAGCTAACAAGTCGGGATCGATCTCATTGCAGATTCTCTGTTGAATTTTGTCAAGAACCCCGAGGCGAATAGCAGGGTCAACCGACCAGATGTGATAGCAGTATTCAATACACGGGTGGGTGGTAGATTTATATATGTGCAGGATGGATTCGGACGGGAAACACTTTCTGGCCCTACACAGTGAACAGACATTTTTTAGCAGCAGATTTAGCTATGGATTCGATGTAGCCATTCCAAATGAGGTCTGCTGAGAAAGTTAGGCCGAGAAGACGCAGTGTTTTGCTTTCAGTGAGAAAGGCCTGATCCATGCTATTGGGGGCTAGGATCGATTGTCTATGTCGGTTAACAGATAGAATCTTCGGTTTGGAAGCATTAAAAAGATCACCAGCCATTTCTTACCCAAGTCTACCACAGATTGGAGGTCCTTTTCAAGCTCAGCAGCGAGGTTCGTTTTGTTAGCCTCAGCGGATTTCCGATCGACGGCGTTGATGCCTACTCGGGAACTGATTACATCGATAGATCGTTGATGAAGAGTCAAAAAAGAATATGACCTAAAATAGAACCTTGAATATGACCTAAAATAGAACATGTCCGTTCAATACTACCTTTATTAAGAAATTTGCACGGAATGACAGGATTAGATCAAACAATCATCTAGTTATACCATTGCTCCGTACCGTTTGTAGAAGGTCAGCATGCAAGACTGTCAAACGCTTTGGAGATATCCAGGGTGAAAGCTCGGGCTTCGCTGTTTTTATCGAGCCCCTCCACACACAGCACTATATATTACACACACACACACACACACACACGTATATAACTCACATATATTTCATACACACAGAAACATATATTTCATACGCACACTTATATAGCACATGCACCCACACATATATATATATATATATATATATATTTCACTTACACAGATACATGCATAATTTTTCTAAAGATCCTCGTTCGGGCGTCTGCGTCGTTATACAAACGGAAACAAAACTCACCTGATGAATCGTAAGTAACGTAAAGTACCATACGAAAAATTCGTCGCACATCTTTCCTCCAAAACTGTTCTTGAAATTATCTAACTACATTATGTATATTCATATAACTCAATATTTATGGATTGCTTCCATGATATCGTTTAAAAGTTTGTTTTTAATTAATTGTCAATATCTATTTTCTTGAATCCTTTTCATCTTTTATCTTTTCTTCAATATCGCTTTTAGCCAATCTTATCTCTTACTGTAATCACCTGCGCGTCAGAGGCGGTTCCGCCTTACTTGGGGTGAAATGATGAAAAAAATTAAAAATGATAATCTAATTATCGGTAGACATAAAATTGCGTGCTCATGTATTCGAGTGTATGACAAGTTAATGAATGTGCTAGCCAAATTGAATTAAAAATGTATATGCAATTTAGAATGTGTTTTTTAATATGGTTTTGTATCTATTCGCATGTTTATTTTCGCGTATGTTGGAGGCAATATCCAACAACACGCTTCGTGGGAGTTTTCTTCATAACAGGAACATGCCAGCTTGTGTTGCTAGGCAAATCACACATTATAAACCAAATTGAAAGGGCTTTTTAAAAAAAATCAACATATCTGGATAGAACTCTTTCAGAAGATGATATCGACACATTACATGTGACTATTAAAAGTATAGAAATACTTAATCGATAACACAAAGAGCAAAATAATTATGCAATCTTATTTTATCAATGTCCGCATAAAAACCTCTGCATTCAAATTTAAGCACTCTTTGTAAATCATCAGTCAGAGTTCAAGTGTATCTGGTTAACACAAATTTTGATAAGTTTTTTAATTATTTCATCCAAAAGAAGGCAATAAAGCCATTAAATCACAAGGTGTTACGGAGTCTTACATGAGAAAAAAAACGGCATTATTAAGAACAATAAACGGAGAGAAATTAATAAGATAGAAGATAATGATTGACATTGCATTTAAATTTTTGATCGTAAATTTGTCAGGGAGTAAACAGACCGGAAGATATTTCAATAAATGGGAAGAGGGATAGTAGAGGTCTTACTAATAATGTAGTATGGTGCTAAAATAATAGACTCTACGTGCCATAGAGGAAAATAACATCTGAAAAATACAAAAATGTGACACAAAGCCCAAAGGGGTAATGGAAGAAGGAGGCTATTCAATCTGTCTTATCTGAAATGTAGCTAGCCACAATGACTGACCCAAACATATCACGGTATGTTTTACACCAAAACAACACATTCTTACTTCAAATTTTTACTGCAGCCCCAAAAAAGCCGTAAATCTCTATAAAGTCCGAGCTAGTTGGACAATTTGTGCCATAGAGGAAAGCCCATCAGAACAATGACCATGAAAGGTAGCCGAGAATAAAATAAACTACAATTTTTACTACATATATTGGTCTAGGAAAATGTTTGTTTCAACATTGCACTGCACATAAATCATTTCTCTTCAAACATGAATTATGAGGTTTTTTAAATGTTTAATATTTTCAGTTAAGCTTATGAATATTTATGAGTATTTTTTTGCCAACAATATTTCTTTATTGATACCTTGTTTGAGATAAAATTTATTACAACTGTGATCGCAGGAGGAAACGTGTAGACGAGAAAAATGACTTTTCTAGTGTCTTTATTTTTTTTCATACTGTTCTTTTCCTCATAACTGATTATGCGTTTTCACATTATATATATATATATATATATATATATAGAGAGAGAGAGAGAGAGAGAGAGAGATCACCCGGCTACACTACCATGGTTTCGACTTTTTTTTGGTTTCTAATTAAAATCTGACCTAAAACAATTATATATATATATATATATATATATAAATGTTACCAAATAGAAACTAAAATACAAATAAAAAGATATCAATGTGTGTTCAACAAAGAAAAAGGAAAATATTCAATATACTCTTTTTAAATTCGAGGTGTGTATCTAAGCAGCTTTAGAGGCAATTGCATGTCTGGGTTTAATCGGTTCCCATTCATCTTGGATGTCACCTCAGTTCTTGCGGCCTTCAGTGACTCCTTGGAATTGCTAGAGCGCTAGCTGGTATTTCTCTCGACAACACACTAGGCAACTGATGCCAGAAGATTTACGAGATGACATGTTGGGAAAATTCCCGGACAGTCAAAAATTTAATAACACGCACTATGTAGAAAGGAGTCTTACTGGAAACCATCATTTCGATCCAGAGTTTGACTAGCCAGTTTTGCAGTGAGATGGAGGCGGTGACCCTGACATTGAAATCCAGTGTCCTGATTCCGAGCTCCGTCGAAGACGACATGAACTCTCTTGGTTTTCACAGTTGGTATCTTTGTTGATCCACAAAGAGCCAAACACTTGCTTGGGTTCAAGAATTAGGCTTTTCATGAGCTGAAATGTTTGGTGATTCCTACCTTGAGTATATTTCTTTTTTTTTTTTTTCATTTTTAGATTTGAAGATAACATGTTAATATTATCTACATCTATATATTCTAATGTTAAAATTGGCTTGTTGAGTTTGATTTTCAAAGCGCTGATTAGATGTGGCGAAAGTCCGAACATATTGAGGATCAACTTCACTAATCAGTTTTAATAGGTTCGGACGTAACAAGCTTGCTATCCACTACCCCAGGTGGAGTTACTCAAATTGGCTCTATAATGACTGACAATAAATTAGGTTGTCTATCATTTATGGTCCAGTTGGTGGGTGCTTTCAGAGAGACTTGGCGCTCTAAAAGTGGAGTACCAGAATGGTATAATCAAGATGTTACCCCTTGTTAAATCGTTTATGGTGAGATTTAATTTTTGGATTGATAGTGTCATTATTAATCTTAGAGAGTGAGAGAGATACTTAATCGATAACTAGAAGAGCAGAATAATAATGCAATATTATTTTATCAACGTCTGCGTAAAGACTGCTGCCTTGCACGTTTACCGCCACGTGACTTTTTTTTCAAATTGGATCGACCATCGTCCGGTTCATACTCCCCCCACTTGTACTGAACAGAAGTAGAGGCTCATCTTTTATTCCCTGTTTAGGAAGTGGTTCACAGCTGTCTTCCTTTCCTCAGAGCTCAGTATTGGTGCTTCAATAATTTTCTGTTCTGTGTGCGGTCAGTGGCAAAGCCTCTTCACCTGGTGGCAAATTTTATGGTTGCTGCCTCTGGCGTAACTCACTGGTTCTCCCTCTACAAAAAATTACTTGAGTATCCAAACTGGGGACAACGTCTCAACCTTTTACATTTAAAACAACCAAATGCAGTCGGAACTTCTACTCCAAAAGCTTCTCTTCCTGCACTTCCCGCCTGTGGAACCCCCTTCCATATACTTGCTTCCCTGATAGCTACAATCTCCAAGAGTTTAAATGCAATATCAATTACCATCTCTTATCCCCTTGACTCCAGTCCTTCTATTGTTCTTCCCCCAACACCCCTTATATCTTGTTCTGCCTTTTCGCTCTAATCTCACAACTCTCTTCACACCAGTATTCTTATCCTTCTCTTGACCTTTCTCTGACATCCTCTGTAACCGGTTTCACTTTCTTTTCGCTCACCTCCTATATAAAATTTCACTCCTGTTATGTAGTCTCCTGCGCCCCAGTGAAATGATAAAAAAAAAAATCAACTGATGTGTAACTCAGCGTTCAGCTTGTAGCCATGATCAACAAATTTCAAAGTTCTTTTCTTTTTAGAACAATCAGAGTGAATATATCAAGTGGCCGTACATTCGTTATCCTTGAACTTATCGAACCCTTTCCAAATTCTCGGCACTCTCCTCAGATTGAGACCCAAACTCTGAAATTTCTGTACTATATGGCGTTATTTTAAATACCTGGCAGTTTGAACCGCCAGATGACATTTTTGTCAGACTGTTCACAGCCGACCCTACTTTACAGTGCACTCAACCAAATCAAAATCACATAACGAGCGTTCATAAAATTAAAAATATAAAATGACGTCAATTTACACATCTCGTGTGTGTGTGTGTGTGTGTATATATATATATATATATATATATATATATATATATATATATATATCGAATCCTGCTGGATAGCACACATTTTCGCAATTAAAATTTATCGTGAAATAACCCGGCCGGTAGATATATATATAAATACTGTTTAATTAATATCTACTTAAATACAAGTATCGGTAAAAATAATGTTATATATATATAGGTCATATCACGTTGAATACACCGGTTCTCGCTCGATCACCGAAGTTTAGCAACGTTGAGCCTGGTCAGTACTAGATGGGTGACCGTTTGGGAATACCGGGTGCTGTAAGCGATTATTGACGGATGTGTGTTGTGGTGCAGTGGATATCGGCTCGGAAAGAGGAATCGGTGAGCCGAGTTCGATTTCCAGTCAAAACACTCTGCATTCACTTACGCACTGCTACCCTTGGGAAAGGTATTGATCCGTCCCTTCCCTCCAGTTATGGGCTAAATATCTGAGGTCTTCTGTTTATGCGATCCGTAGCAAACTTCTGCACCGATTGTTTGTTTTCAGCAGTTCCGAAAAGTGTGAAATGTGCTACACAAGCCTTCACAACTCTAAACAATTCTTTGTGTGGTAGTCTAACTGAGGTTAGACACTCATACGTCGAAATCGACGGGAGAGTCCATAATATAGGGAATAACTTTGCTATTACTATTTCTAGACTCTACGTTATATTAAAATCTAGTACGATTATAAATACTATATACAATCTTCTTACTAGCCCCCTGCGCATCAGTGGCGTTACCGCCTTGCTTCGGATTAAAAAGAAAACCTCACAGCCGATAAAGAAGTAGATACTAAAGACATTGGATTATACAGATATGATGGACTAATGATAAGAAATGTCACAAATTTTAAAATAGATAAAATTAGGAAGATGATACTTAAAGAATTTAAAACCTAAATTTAAAAGTAACAATTAAAACAAATATAAAACAGAAGATTTCCTCAATAAAACCTCAGATTTAGAGAAAAATATATGAACCAACCATACAAAAAAAAACAAATACCAGTCCTTTATACATCCAGCCGAAATCTAACCACTCTCCGTTTGTTATCAAACATGTACCCTCATCAATAGAATATAGAATTAGTAGAAATTCAGCAAATAAAGAAGTATTTAATAGGCATAGCGATTCTTTTAATACTTTCTTAAAAAAACAGTGGATATAAAAACCCAAATATTAAATATGTAAAAGAGAAAAGTAACACTCGAAGAAAAAATAGGAATAGAAATATTATCTGGTACACACCCACTTTCATCCAAAAAACTAGTCGTAAATTAGAGAAGAAATTTCTCGCGTTAATTAGGAAACGCTTTCCGGAAAAAGAAGAAAGAATAAAAGTGGGGAAAGGGGGGAAAAAGGAAGAAAAGAGAAATACTTAACATATATTCTTTAAGGCAAAATTCCAAAATGAATCTTCATTGATTAGTTAACAGAAACACATGTGTAAATGTTATATCTTTCCACATACATAAACAGCAAACCGAAGGGTTTTCTGTTTAAATGTAAATCATATATATATATATATATATATATATATATATAGTTTGTTTTTTTAAAACGATAATTATTTCTTTATTAATCCCGATATAGCTCTGTTGAGCGAGGTTTAAAACCAGTTAGCTAACCCGTTTTTCATTGTTTTAAATATCATTAGTGGTAATGTTAAATATTTTTGTCTATTCGTGGCCGTAATGAAATTTTCTACCATATATATATATATATATATATATATATATATATATATATATGCGGATGACTATTTACGCTCTCACTCCCTGATTGAGCACTCTGGAAGAATGGTAGATTAAAAAAAAACAAAAAAACAGTAGCTACACTAGCATCTACGTATCGCTCATTCAGTAATGAGTTAGAGCACTGATTACTGGCGTATGATACATCATACGCTAAATGTCTGCCGACTTCAACCGAGCCACTGGCGTATGATGCATCAGACGCTAGAAGTCTGCCCCCTTCTAACGAGCGCCCATAGCTCAGAGGTAGAATCACTGACTGACGCCAATTCGATCGTGTTTCAATCCCGAGTTAAAAGCAATCGGATGTCTAACCGTACTGATGAGCTGTAATACAGCAAAACAGATCTGTCTGCGGATGACTATTTACGCTCTCACTCCCTGACTGAGCACCTTGGAAGAATGTTAGATTAAAAAAACAAACAGTAGCTACTCTAGCATCTGCACATCGCTAATTCAGTAATGAATTAGAGCACTGACTACTGGCGTATGATACATCATGCGCTAAATATCTGCCGACTTCAACCTAGCACCCATAGCTCAGAGGTACTATCGCCGACTGATGCAAATTTGTTCGGGTTTCAATCCTGGGTTAAAAGCAATCGGATGTCTAACGTACTGATGAGCTGTAATACAGCGAAACAGATCTGTCTGCGGATGACTATATATATATATATATATATATATATATATATATGAGTGTTATGCGTGTACTATTCACTCAAGAGAACATGCCGTTTCTGCACAATTACAGGTCTTCTGATGATTTTGTTTTTCTATTACTCACGTTTCTTTTTCTGATATTTTTCTTCCTCCATTTACAGAATTCTCTTTTTCCTTTCGACATTTTTATCCGACGGGTACTATTTCTATGTGCTCCTTTATATAACACGGAGATGTAAGGCGAAATCTACTTTTTCTCTCTCTCTCATAACTGTGCAAACGCGCGTGGGGGCGCATAAATACATCGTCGATTTGTTTTTAATTCCAGGTTTTCAATGTTATATTATTTTTTGTACAAGATTCACTTTGGTTACCAAAGCTGCTTTTGTTTCCTTTATATATTTGGGCAATTTATCAAAATATTCCTTTCTTCCTGAAAGCATAACAATGAAGTTTTCTTCATTCTTGCTTACACATTAACATTTCCTAGTTGCTCCCGAACGATGGAAACATTTTTTGTTTTAACTTTTTTTATTTCATTTCTGACAAATGTTTTTTTAATTGAGCTTTCCTATTCTTTTTGGCAGCAATGTTCACCAAAAAATAATTGTCCATTTTGTATATTTTTAGTGGGGTAAATGTCAAAAATAAAAATGTTTCTTTCTTTGTATATCAACCGATTCCAGAATTCCACTAAATTCAGTTCATCTTACGAAACAGCCTTATAGAAAAGAAACATTAATGAATAAAAGAAAAATTCCAATTTTAAAAGAGGTTTTCTTTTCTTAGTTTAACTTAATATTATTTGCAACCATTTCTCTTAAGCCTGTCGTCAGCGCGTGGTTCATCCATTTACTTGTATTGGTTTTAAAATCTAAATGAGCCATTGTCTCCAGCGTTAATGATCTGTTCTTTCAGTTAGACTAGCCTTCCTCATTTTTCAAACTTCAAATGCTTCGCTTCCCAGAGTGTTTCAAAAGGTCATGATTTTTAAATTTGACACACATTATATTCTTTTACGTTCCATGATCATCTATTTCCCGTTTGACTTCGTTTTTATTTCTTGCTTCGTGTCTTTTTCATTCTTTCGAATTCCTTCTTTCACTCACCGTTCTCAAAAACAACAAAAAAAAAAACCGAATTAAATCAAAGCAACATTATAAGTTTCAATGTTGTTTTGATTTAATTCATTTTTTTCTTTCTCCACTATACTAAAATATTTTCTGACATCTCTCTCCATTTTTAAAAATAAACTCCTGAAGTCTAATTTTGGACAGTATATCAAACTTTCTGTAGCAAAATAGTTTTTAAATTTAGGTTTAAATTGTTTGAAAATTCTTTAGAAAGACTTGTAGAAGATTGAGAGCCAAAACGCACTGAAATAGCTAGAAAAATAGCTAGTAAATACCAAAAAGTGGCTATAAGTTGTGAAACCGTTAGCTTCAAAACCCCAATTCTGCGATTTCTTCTGTGAGAGTATTTTGTTTAAAGTACCATTTATTGTGGGTTCAGTATGTTGAAGTGGGGGGCACAACTTGCATTTTTGGGGTAGGGGCCGCAAAACGCATTCTTGTGGGTGGCCGCGATGTTCCTAAGCACGGCACTGCCCACAGTGTGCATAAGAGAAGAGTAAAAGATTACGTAAGTATAGAATTGAAAGAGAAAGATGAGAATAATGGTGTGAAGAGTGTTACGTGAGAGGAGCAAGACTCAGTGGGTGTCGAGGAAGAATAACAAGTGATAAAAGTCAAGGAGATAAAATGAAGATGTTTAACGGCATATCAAGCCCTGTGGGTTATTTAATGGCAAAAATGTGAGGTTTTTAGGTATTTTTAATGTTCGTTTATAGTGAAAAGGGTGATTTTGTCAGATTTTGATGCAGAAGTTGTTTTTAATTTTTTTATTAAAAAAAAAACTGATAATGTCTTAAAGTTTTGTATTAAAAATGTATTATAGCAATAATTTTTTCTTAAAATGTATATTTTTCTATAAAAGTCTATCTTTATACTTTCACAGTGTTTTGACCCCAGTTTGGTGGTTAACTGTTTGCCCATAGCTGGGACCCTAACAGGTGTTATTGTAATATAATAATCTGGCCCCACCCGAAGAAGGAAGTGAGGAAGCGGGGGCGTTTTCCGGCCGTTGAAAGTAATGGATGGTTGTTTGACCTTATTTCCGGCAGTAGCGGAAATGGCCACAAGAGGCAGACAGAACAGGTGTCTCTGAGAATTTACGTAGGCGTCGTGTAGGCGTCGCGGATCGAGGCAAAACCCGGAAGAAACAAGTTCCGGTTTTGGAAGATATAAAAAGACCTCGAAAACAAGGATTCGCCAGAAGTCGAAGAAGAAGCTAGAAGAGTCAGAGACAGTCAGTCAGTCTCGACAGGCAGTCTAGGCAGAGAGACGTAGAGGAGAACAGATACGACGACACCCACCCCCCCCCCGTCACACTGTCAACCCTTAGAGGCGCGCTCCCTCAACTCTCTGTTCACTAGGCCACACGGTCCATCGTTCATTAATAAAAATATCACTTGATATATTTTTATATACACACGTGTTTGTTTATTTATGGATATATAACATTATCACTCCGAGTCAGGGTTTACCTGGGAGCAACAGCAATTGAGAGGTGGTTCCATGCGCCAGACAACCTCCCAATCAGAGGCCTTGCTACCGGATGCAGTTTACCGTCATACCCAGAAACTAGTAGATAAGAGATGCCGATTGACTTGCATTTAAATCTTTGGAGATTATAGCCATTAAGGAAGTAAGTATGCAGAATTTTCACGTTGATGTATTTTCTAAGTTTTTGCTATAGGACACACTGCCCCAAAATGCCTTCGAAGAAAGTACGTACGTCTGTAAGAAACGGAAAGTTTATTATGCCTGAGAGAAGCCACACCAATAGCGAATAAAAAGAAAATTGTTCTTCGTTAATTCAGTTTGTGATGCAGGATTGGGAAACTTAAATATGCAAGCCTTGCAGTTGATATGGACCCTCAATTTAACAATTTATGAGCACCGGTGAAGTGATCCTTAATAAATTTTCGAAACTTAATTTTTAATACTTGAAAGGTTTATGCGAATCGTCTTCTTTTATGTGCCGTGTCCTTTCCGAACGTAGATGATCATGGCTTTCCACGTCTCCCCATACCTGGTGGCTCTTCGTATGCTTTCTCCTGTTACACTTCGTAACTCCCGTTCCGTCACCCACCTGATGAGGCTCTTCAAATAGGTTGTCCGCTGCCTTCCTATGATTTTCCTTCTATCGTGACTGTCGGTATCAGGTTCTCCAAGCCCTCCTTCCTCATTGCACGTCCCAGCAACTTCAGCTGTCTTTTCCTGATGCGCACTATTAATTTTCGTTTTGTTGCCATTCTTTCCAACACCTCATCACTGTTCACATGCTCGGTCCATGATATCTGCAGCAACCTTCTCTAGAACAACATTTCCGTTGCTTCAAGTTTTTTTTCTGATCTTCGATGATATTGTCCAGCATTTACAGCCGTATTGAAGAACTGACATAGAAATCCTTAATCTGTCTTTCTCTCTTATGTCGTTTTATTTTTTAAGCTTAGTAAAAATGAAGATGTAAGGAATTACAATGCTATTTCTCCGAAAAATACATTCGACATTTTAATTTTGATGATTTTTAGATAAATAAACATAGTATTTTAATTCAATCTTGTTCTGTCCATTTCTGAATACGCCGACCATATTGCTTTACTAAGATCCACCCTACAATGAGCCACCTCCCAAATAAATGGCTATCGACTCAAATATAAACGTCAAGAATTTATTAAACATTGACCAAGTAAATGATTACAGAAACACATATAATTATTAGTTATTTATTTATGATTTAAGCTAAAACAGTAAGTCTTTCCTGTTACCAAATTAGGTAAATGGTGATAGTTAAATGCCATACGTTAAACACGCTTGGCCGATCATGTCTCGAAAACGCCATAACTGACTGAGCAGAAGATTATCCCGCAGTAATTTGCCATTACTTTCTGCAGTAGACTGATTTCGAGCCAATGTTACAGAACCAAATCTGTCTTGTTTAACCCATAACTGGAAGGAAGAGACAGATTAATACCATTCTCAAGGATATTTGCGCGTAAGTTTCCGAGTCGATATCCACTGTACCTCAACCCACAGACTGGAACAAATTCAAGTAATTTCAACCTTAGAACAAAGCCACCAATTTCTTTCATCTGAAAAACTAACTCGGACAAAACCCTTTCTGCAAAAGCCCTAATAAAAACGTATTCTATCAGAATCTTGTAAAATTGTTTTATATTTATTTGTCAAGTTTCTGAAAGAACAGGCTATAAAATGAGAAACACAGAAAAAGAATTTACGATACATTTGTACAGAGATTAAACTTTTCTTTGGCCATTTCAACGTGTGATTGGAGGAGAGAGGCAAGAATCAAATCGAGGAGTAAACAAAATCGATAGAAAATTATATTTTGGTTTCTTTTTTTTTGTCCTAATATTCCATTGTCTCTTAAGAACTGACTATTGGTAATTCTTTTTACTATAAACAGTTTCGTCACTAATCCTACCATTTTGAAGCACAAAGTGAACGTAAGTGTTCGAGACAAACAAGCTCAGAATAACGATCAATACATAAGCCATCTGCGATTATCTCCCTTTCAGTTTTTATGCAACTTTGCGTTGGCGGTTCTCTATAACTTTTGTGCCAATGAAACATTATTAGACAAGAATTTCTCTGTTGCTCTGAGCTGAGACCATATTGCTATGCCGTTATTTTTTTTAATTAGAATAACATTGAGTGGTATTTTCTTATCAATATTCTCTTATTTTGCCTTTATCGTTGAGCGCCTAAGAACGTAATAGCTGTCTTTCTTTTTCCAATATTGAAAGAGAAAATATTTGCTTTAGGCTTATGGGATTCAGAGCGAAGATTCTAGAAGATGGTCGGTTCATTACATCGTGCGTAAAAGCGTAGGACTTTTTCTGTCTTGTCTAAATTTTACAGGAGTCGGTTTAGACCAAAAATACTCCTGGTCAGCAGCAGCAGCTCACTCCGTTATTCCTAGTTTTGATAGACTGTTCGTGGGGTTCTTAGGCTGGTAACCTATTGATCCTCTGCAACCTTGTTCTTCACAGATTCAACACTTAGCCCGTTGAAAATGCTCAGGTGGGCTTCTTACTTTAGTTCCATTAAGAATTGGGTCTCTACTGCCACTACAAGCCTTAAATGCTTCCACTCAATTGAATAATTCTGTTCCCCTCAATTTTTCCTAAGAGCTGTCACATTAAGGAAAATACTCTCACATTTTTGAAAACTTTTATCTTGATCTCTAACCCGAGACAAAAAGACTTGTTTCCCTCATTTTTTACGATCTTCTATTTATATCACGAGCGTCTTTCAGCATTACGATTTTGTTGGGTCTAACGTTTTACCTTAAGTGGTTTCGAGGCTTATATTCAGTGAAATTGACTTTAAGAAAAGGCAATTTTCAGTCAACTGATTTCAACATCAAATCAAAACAAGTTATTTCATTCATGTCGATGTAGATATAGTGAGGCTGATTGTCTCCATTTTGTTGAGATGGTCATGGGGGTTGCTTAATGGCTGGTGAATGACGCCAGGAGATAGAGCGGTGAAGGAAAGTTGCGATATAGATCGCATAGAAAACTGGGACGTAGAAGTAGGACTTACAGGAAAAATACCACTTGACCTGACCTAACCAAATTCATAGGAACTTCAGTTTTGTCTTTGCGAAATATTACAAGTAAAATTTCACTTCTTTTGCACATTGTTTCTTGTTGCATATATGTTATAACTTTTCTACGTGGGCGCACACACACACACACAACACATACATCGGTCAGTCAATTAACTGACATACATAATATAGAGACATGGCTGATTGAGCCATTACTTTCTGTGGTACACTGGTTGCCAAGCAAGGCTATAGAACTCAATCTCTTATCCCTTTTAACTGGAGAGAAAAGAGATGGATTAATACATTTCCCCATGGTATTTGCGCCTAAGTGAATGCAACGAATTCAGTTAGAATCCGATCTCTGCTCTCCGATTACTTGTTCCGAGCCGCTATCCACTGCTCCACAACGCGCACATGTACACATGTCAAGAAACAATGCCGTAGAAAATTGACAAGAAACAATGCCGTAGAAAATTGACAAGAAACAATGCCGTAGAAAATTGACAAGTAAAGAAAACAAGAAACAATGCCGTAGAAAATTGAAAATTGACAAGAAACAATGCCGTAGAAAATTGACAAGAAACAATGCCGTAGAAAATTGACAAGAAACAATGCCGTAGAAAATTGACAAGAAACAATGCCGTAGAAAATTGACAAGAAACAATGCCGTAGAAAATTGACAAGAAACAATGCCGTAGAAAATTGGCAAGAAACAATGCCGTAGAAAATTGACAAGAAACAATGCCGTAGAAAATTGGCAAGAAACAATGCCGTAGAAAATTGACAAGAAACAATGCCGTAGAAAATTGACAAGAAACAATGCCGTAGAAAATTGACAAGAAACAATGCCGTAGAAAATTGACAAGAAAAAATGCCGTAGAAAATTGACAAAAAACAATGCCGTAAGAAAATTGACAAAAAACAAAAAATGCCGTAGAAAATTAAGAAGAAACAATGCCGTAGAAAATTAAGAAGAAACAATGTCGTAGAAAATTAAGAAACAATGTCGTAGAAAATTAAGAAGAAACAATGTCGTAGAAAATTAAGAAGAAACAATGTCGTAGAAAATTAAGAAGAAACAATGTCGTAGAAAATTAAGAAGAAACAATGTCGTAGAAAATTAAGAAGCAATGTCATATAAAATTCAGAAGAAACAAT
The DNA here is from genome assembly GCA_037127315.1 of Ascarosepion bandense. Lineage (NCBI taxonomy): Eukaryota > Metazoa > Mollusca > Cephalopoda > Sepiida > Sepiidae > Ascarosepion > Ascarosepion bandense. Next base: position 3,273,815 of record JBBBDQ010000507.1, on the reverse strand, counting down.
ATCATATAAAATTGAGTGGCAGAAATAGACATTTTACGATATCTTTGTACAGACAGTTTATAGAAAGAGAGATGTAACATTTCCTTGATCATTTTCAACGACAGAGACAAAAATCAAATCGAGAACTAGAAGAAACTGATAGAAAAATATATTTTTGTTTCTTGTGTTTTTCTTAATTTGTCCTTGTCTCTTCAGAATGAACTATTCTTAATGCTACTTACTATAAATTCTGTACTTTGCTGCAAAGACTTCCCTTTAATACTTTTACCGAGCCAATTCATTCTTTTTGCCCGTGTTGCAAATTCGATAAAGTTCCAGACTGCTTTTTCCAAAAGACTGCTAAATCAATCAAGCATGTTTGTTTCTTTGAAACTTTCATTTTGACCTTTAAGTCCAGGTAAATAGGCATATTTCCACGTTTAATCTCATTTCATACCATTTTTTATTTATATCACAGTCCCCATTCAGCATTGCGATTTCGCTGAGTATAACCATTTTCCTGAGTTTACTTTCGAGTTTTATATTCGGTGAAATTAATTTAAAAAAAAAAGGGCAAAATCAGTTATTTTCAAACCCAGAAAAAAATCGAAGTATTCTGAGTAGTGAATAATTTAACGGGGCCACTGAAGTGATACGCGCCCCTAGTATACGTTTGTTAATTGTAGTAAAATAATGAAAATAATAATAAAAAGAAGTCAAATCATATTCATTAAAATTTAAGTCATATATGGCTCACTTTCAAAATGACTATAGGAAATTAGTCATCATCTCAGTTTATCGCTACTTGCGTTCATTCTACAGAATGGGCTCTTCTTTGCAGAATATAGATGCCAATAGCTCACCATGATATTCTATCTTCTGTAGCTCCTGACAATGTTTGTCCCTGTTCTGTGAATAGGTAGACAGTAGGTGTTCCACCGTTAAAATAACATCCAAATGCACATGGCATTTTCAACAAGTTGGAGTTCCTCCACATTATTCAAGAGCAGACCGTGAGTATCTTAATGAAACATTTCCTGCGAAATGGATTGGCCGAAGAGGTCCAATTGATTGACCAGCATATTCACCTAATTTGACCCGGATTTCTTTTGAAGAGTATTGAAGGATAAAGTTTTTATAGCCGAAAAACCAGAAGTGCTGATGATTTGAAAAATTACGAATGAGAATCATCACAAAAAAATAAATAAACAATGATTTGTGCAAGAATGTTCGGCATAGCATGAGAAGTAGAATTCAATTTTGTGTAAATTCTGATGGACATGCGTTGATAAAATTTAAGCGCATTCGTATTATTGTACACAATAAAACTTAAATGTCTATTAAATAATTGTATTAGTAATATTATTGTGTATGTAATCTCAAAATAAATGTTATTTACTATTTTTAATTTAATTTTCGGCCAAGGAGTTTGAATCAAAGTTTTGAATAACTTGATAAGGCCAACTCATAATATGGCCTGTAACATAAAAAGCTTCACTTTCATCTGCGCACATCGTCCAGAAAATAGGCGCCAATAGCTCACTATATCATATATCCTTTATAGCTCCGAACAATGTTTGTCTTATGACAATATTTGTCTTTGTTCTTTGATAGATTCTGATAATTTAGTTTGGTAGGTTAACTAAGGTTTCCTACCGTCCTTCTTGTCTTCAGTACGTCCTCTGGGTGTCAAACTTTCAAAACTCTTTATTGTGTGCAGACATTTAATCTGTTTCAAGTGATTTTTTTCATTTTCGTTAAAACTTACTCGATGTTCACATCATTTTAAATAATTTTACTCTCAGCAATGCGGAACCTTCAGTAATCTGCTGAGCGTTATTGTGAGAGATAAACAGGGTACAGGGATTGGCAAAGAGAAGATTAAAAATTGACGGAATTCAAGTAAATAAAGGATGGAAACTGAAATTGCATAGAAACTTTGGTAGATTGTAGCCCTCAAGAATGCAAATAAGCGGAAGGGAGTTCCACAGGGGGGATGCGCAAAAAGAACTTTAGGATAAAAGAGGCGGTTAAATCTATTTATTTCAACGGTAAAAAAAGTGGGACCGAGATGCCAGTCTAGTAGAACACGTAAATTCCTGTGGTCGGGGCACCAAAAATAAAATGCACGTCAGAGCAGTTGCCATGAAAATATTTGTAAAAAAGACATGATCCGTTCAAGACACTTTCATCATCTTTCTGTAGAGCTATATCCACTACTCCAACATTCCATTTAAGCTACGAGTAAATAATCGAACATTCACTTCCCTATGAGATGACTAATATTATCTAACAGTTCAGCATTTGTTTTCAATCAAATGTCCCCGTTTCTAAATACTTGATATTCTTTAAATTCCATAGAGAGTGTCCTTTCATGGAGTACGCGATGACAGATCTCTACAAACTTCTGGTTCTTAGCAAAGAACCATCTAGAGAAACCCTTCGATCTAATTCTCCTAACGTAGCTGCTAAACCTCAAAACCCTTCGAAAATATGCTTCCATTTTGCCATGTAACACTTACGACGGAACATTTCATCGCAACTCTGAATAAAGAAATCCAACATGTCTCTATATACATCAGAAGTCTCAATGCCTGTCAGAAGCTGTATTAAAATGAAGCTATTTTATATGCTCCTCAATTAAGAGTCTTATTATTAGATAAATTTAGACACTTAATGAATTAATTATATGCTGTGAGAGATATCTTTAAAGGAAACATAACATACAATATTAGGGCACTTCGAAATTGTGTAACGGTTTGCAAGCTTGTCTAACTAGATAAAATACGACTGAGCATTGATAAATAGCAGAGTCGTGTTTGGAAAAAATAATTAGACTACATACTTAGAGCAACAAAGGATAGGAAGATGTGGAAAGCCATGATTTTTACGTCCTCAAGGGACACGTCACACAGAAGATTGAGTTCGCTTTTTACATAGTGCTACATCTAAACTGCGCTTAAAAATCACCATTAAAGCCAACATTGCAAGTCCTCAAGTCAGGCTTAACTAAAGTTCCGTGAAACCATTCCAGTACTTTGTTGTCTAGAAAGACGTCCGACCTTCGGTACACTGAAGTGTTGATGATGATCTCTTCTCTTAACTACAGTGTGACACAAAGGAGTGACTCACCCTTGTCAGAATCTCTTCGGCAGAGAACCACATAGACGAGGCTATGTCGCAGGTCATAGTCTCGTCTGGGGTAAATAGACAAGGTTTATGGGGAATTTTTTACCAAACGAACGCGCTCAAAAGGCATCACCTTAATTTTGGTCTTGTGCTGTATTCCGCCTTTGCGGAGAGGCTCAGGTAAATACGGATCTTTGCAGTAGTCGCACGGACTACAATATCCGATCGTACTGTGATTAAACACTTATTTCACTAAGCTTGTGTTTCAGTGTTTTACTTTGGGATAATATTAAACCTAACTACGAGGATTATGAAATATATTTTTACTTGTTTATTAACCTAGCAGCCAATAATGGCCGGTCAAACGGGTGAGCATGGTTACTAAAGATGAAAGCTCATTAGAACAGATGCAGAGTATAGACATGCCTTGGAAAAAAACCCTGTCTGATTAACGGTCTTCACAGGGGTGGCCGTAGTCATCACATTTGTCAAAGTGCTGGTTAATAAAGTTATTTAATCCGGTTTAAGTTGAGCTTTTTTTAAAATCAATCTGATCTTCCCATAGACTGTTTGCCACGCAATACTATAGAATCCAATCGGTCCTGCAGGAATTTGCGTTGTGGTGCAATGGATATCGGCTTAAAATCAATCCGGTTTAAGTTGAGCTTTTTTAAAATCAATCTGATCTTCCCATAGACTGTTTGCCACGCAATACTATAGAATCCAATCGGTCCTGCAGGAATTTGCGTTGTGGTGCAATGGATATCGGCTTAAAATCAATCCGGTTTAAGTTGAGCTTTTTTAAAATCAATCTGATCTTCCCATAGACTGTTTGCCACGCAGTACTATAGAATCCAATCGGTCCTGCAGGAATTTGCGTTGTGGTGCAATGGATATCGGCTTAAAATCAATCCGGTTTAAGTTGAGCTTTTTTTAAAATCAATCTGATCTTCCCATAGACTGTTTGCCACGCAATACTATAGAATCCAATCGGTCCTGCAGGAATTTGCGTTGTGGTGCAATGGATATCGGCTTAAAATAGAAAATCAGAGATCCGAGTTGGAATTCAAGTTGAAATTGTTGGATTCACTTAGGCACAGAATTATTTTCTTCTCCCTCACGCTATGGGTTGAATAGCATGATAGATTGCCTTAATTGACAGGTAGTCTACCACAGAAAAGAAATAGCAACCTTCTGCAGGAAAACCTAACTAGTTAGTTATGGATCGAAAGATCACCCAAACATATACCCCGTATGGCACTTAACTGACTGGCTTTTCCATATCTGGCGGATAGAAAAGGAAGGAAAGATGAATTCATGCCTTTTCCAAGTTTATTTGTACGTAAAGAATTCGTACCCGTTTTTCTGATTGGTCGCTACCTGAGAAAACGTGACAGAATAGAAGATATAAACAGAGTAGAATCAATAACATGTAAAAAAAAAAAAAAAAAAAAAAGGAGGAATAATCGAAAGATTAAATCAGTCAGGCGGCTAAGGCAGCTCAAGTGGCTCATTGTGCTCAAGTAGACTTGCGATCTGCCAATAAAATTAAAATGTGCTTTGATCTCCATTTTAAAGACGTCTGTAGATTTGGCAATGGCTGCCGAAACAGAGAGTGAGAGAGTTCCACTTAGAAACCCATCGTTGGGAAAAAGAATATGTTCTCATGTTCAGACGATAGACCAATGGTTCAATTAAATAAGTAAAAGGAAAACTAAGCGGCAGAAAATAATGAAGCATTTAGAAAAGAAAAAAAATCCTTCAGCACGTTTGTCGATGAAAATACATTTACTTAGATCGCACTTATATATTTTTTTTTTTACAAAAGAACAGTAGAAATTAGAGTTGGATAAATTGGAGAAAGGCTCAATTCTCATAGTGTTAACATAGAACAATTTATGTAACTATATATATATATATATATATATTTTCTGTTTTCTTTTAAGAAAAACTTTAAACACCGGTCATATTTCCGTAATAAATTTATTTCAGTCAATAATTGTTGTTGCCAACAATCACCGACTTCATCAGACGGAAGGCCCTATTCGACTTGTTTCATGTCGTATTACTACGGAATGAAAGTTCAGTCAAGGCCAGGCGGAGGGGGAGGCAACATAGGATAGCCCACTATAATAAGTATTTCCGTTTCCATTTGTCGGGATATAGTGGGAGGAGAAGTTTAATACAAACAAAAACAACACGTGACTAATGTCACCAGCAAATTTATACATCAAATCATAATTCAAATTTCTAAGCCAAAATTTTATTTTTATTTTTATTTTCCTAGCTCTGTGATAAGTTAAATTAGATTAAGTTAAGGCTATTATTTCTTTTCTTTACTCAATTGTTGATAAGATAATTCCTTTCTATTTGTTGCAAGACTAGATTATATCCATGTTATATCTAAATTCCTTGAACTTCCATTCCTATAGGTGTCGTTGGTTACCAGCAGTCCTATCTTATTTCCTACTACCACTCCTGCTAACTTTCTTGTTTTATTAATATTTATTTACTCCCCCGTTCTTCCCATCTTATCCCACTAGTATGCTAATTTTCGCACCTCCTCCTATCTGTCTTCACTAGAGACCATTTTTCAGACTTGGTGTCTACTTCTATCCACTCCCTTCCACTTTCGATTTTCTTTCCTTCGCCCATTTAGGTAGTTTCAACCTCTCCTTCTAAACCTACATATTCTCAATCTTTCTTTATTTAATTTTTCTTTATTTGGTTTCCGTATATCCATTCCTATTGATTAGATAGAGGGTCATTCCTCAGTTCGTTGTTTCAGTCAGCTTCGTTAGTTCCGTCAGTTATCTGTGCTATCCGTTTCTTATTACTGTTTCAGTATCCAACTATGTTATGTTATTGAGGCTTCCCCTTCTTTGTATGCACTAAATCCATCTGGTTCAAGTAAACCGGATCAATTAACTTAGGTTTTATTCCTCCCTTACGTTAGATCCTACTAAATTCTCAGGTTGTTCCATTTGTGTTAGTTCGCAGTTAAACTTGTTTGACGATATTGTTTAAATTCAGTACCCATCCTAGACCTACTGATATTTCCCCTACTAATCTCGCTAGTAATTCGTCCCTCATATTACAAGGATGCCTCTTTGCCACTAATGATAATAATCATAATAATAATAATATTGTTTTTCCTACTAATGATAATAATAATCTTCATAATAATATTAATATTAATCTTCACAATAATATTAATATTAATTTTCATAATAATATTATTAATAACAATCTTCATAATAATAATATTAATAACAGCATCAGTCCCCGTATAGTGACAAATTGTAATTTTTGTTATACTATTAACCAAATAATTGGTAATATGTAACCTTATTTTTTATTGTTTAATTCTTTAGACTTAAGAATTAAGTTTAAATAGATAAATTTAAATAGAATAATTTGGTTTCTTTTAGATCAAAGTGTAAAACTTTACCTCTCTCTCTCTATCCCTCTAGAGCTTTCTCTTCACTGAAAAATTCCAAAATTCAAAGTTCAAAATAATTCCTTGAAAACGAAAGTACAAAAACTTACTTAACTTCTCTATTCTTGCAACTTTATGAATCATTTTTAAAAAATGAAAAAATATTCTTGGATTAACTTTGTATTTTTCTTTCTTGTATTAACAAAAACTACAGAATTCATTTAAGTCGAAATTTAAGAAAAAGTTCTTTTATTTCTAAGGCTTCTTATTTGAAAACCCCGTGACATTAATTGCTACAAGTTCAGGTCATTAGTACCGAAAAGTTGAAAGTAATGATTTGAACTTGTTTAAACCTATTATTATTATTATTATAATTATTGTTTCTGAATAAGTTTCGAATGTGATTGAAACATAAAGGGCTTTATGAGAAAATTACCTGCAATACATTTCTGTGTAAAGATCTTGCATTCTTTGTCGGAAAAAACTATTACGAACAATGTTAGTTTGAAGGTATACTATGACCAGCAACACATTTTTGATGATAAATAATTCCAGCCATACATTACTGCTAAATACTACCAGTAACATACTTTTAGAGAAAAAGTAATACGAGCACTATGAAAAATATTCTTTGACTAAATTTTAATCTCTTTCTTGTATTAACAAATCTTCAAAATTTATTTTTTAGTCAAATTTAAATGAATTTGTTTTTAAAACTTTTTTCATTTATTTATTTGAACATTATCTTCAATCAATATTCATATGTTAGTAAATATTTTGTTTAATCTGCTTTTTCCCCAGAGAGGATTGTATAAGTGAAACTTTCTCGCCCTCAGTTTTGGCAGTCGATGCCAAACCTAGAAACGTCATTAAAATGAAAATCAAAGCACATTTTGGTTTCATTTTTGTTACAAATGACATACATGTTCGTAACAAGATTTATCGTCAATAATTAGGCAGGCTGAAATAAATATATAAATATAGTGTTTGATTAAAAGCACAATATCTACTCAAATACGAGTATCCATTAAAAATAATGTACGAACAAATAAATTAAATATGTAGGTTTTTAAAACAATTTCGTTAATCTTCAGGATTTTCCGTAATATATATATATGAGAAAGAGAGAGCACTCTGGCCACTGGCGTATGATACATCAAACGCTAAAAGTCTGCTTCCTACTTAGCGCTAATAGCTCAGAGGTAGAATCGCCGAATCACGCCAATTCGGGTTTCAATCCTGGGTTAAAAGCAAGCGGATGTCTAACCGTACTGATGAGCAGTGATACAGCGAAACAGATCTGTCTGCGGATATATATATATATATATATATATCTTTCTGTTACGCTCATGATGGCATTATCTCTATGTCGACATGTAATGTAGCCAATAATAGGTACAACAAGATTTGATTCCGTCATTTTAGAGGTCATATTGATATAAGTTTTTTCTGACATTTTGACGAGCCCACACGTGAGTGTATGTCTGATGGGGAGAGCTTGATCTTACTCGTCAGGGTTGAACTAATAACGGTACCTTCACGACTCTTCAAATTTGGCATGATTCTGCTCAGTTAAGTGTCAAACTTTTCATTAATCCTCTTAACGCTTTATTTTCATAACAAGAACCTTACAACAAAATTTCCTGCTCGCCAGTATATCATTATCATTGAACTACTAAAAAATAAAACTATATTAGAAGCAAGCACTATCGAAACTGAACACCATATATCACAACAAAAACATTCAAATTCTTATTAAAACTGGGTAATATAATCTTGAAAATGCAAGTAGGGAGATCAATGGATATTATCCAGAGTAATATAAAATATTAAGAAAACTCATCACATAATTCGACGTTTATAAATACAGAATTTATTTCGGCAGTCGTAAAAGTTACAAAATGCTTCGTCATACCGAGCGCCAGATCTTAAAACGGTGGTGACATCTGCAGTTTGTTCCTAAAAGGGAAGTTAGCCATAATATTATTTCTAGGACAGGAAAGCTTACTGAATGAAAGATCTGAATTAATGTCCTGATGTAAACATATTAGAAAATATATTTTAAAATCATAAAAACCCGGATGAATGTGTTTAAAATTTTTGAAAAACCCCTACCTTATTTTAATAATTCCTTTATTTTTAACTTCTAGTTGCTCATTCTGAAAATGCCTGTTGTGCTTTTGAAAAAAAATTAGAGAATCAGTTGATGTAAAACGCCTGAAGATATCGAAAGTTTGAAACCAAGTTTGCGTAGGAGAATGACGTCCA